>PVJD01011688.1:0-44593 GCA_004026545.1 Mormoops blainvillei | reverse complement strand
GTATAAAGGATCTGTGAGCATGGACAATGGGGTGGGGACTGATTGTGGGAGCAGGGGGTGTGTGGGGGGCAGGGCAGTGGAGAACAATGGGGGAAAAATAGGGATAAGTATAATTGAACAATAAAAAATTTGTCTTCAAGAAAAATTTCTGATATATATATCTTTTCCATTTTTTCACATTAAAAATGGAAAACTTACAAGTACTGCCTTATAATGCTTAGTCAGTCTTTGCTTTTCTTTTCCTGTTTATTCAGATTGATTAAAAAAAAAAAAGAGAGAAGGGTTGGCTCCCTACCCCGAATTCCCAACACAGCATGAATTAATATTTAAAACAAAAAGATAAAAAACATTTTCTTCCAAACTGAGAAATGTGCTGCTATTTTTAAATATTGATTTATTAATTTAATGACCTTTGAAAAATTAGATGCTTAAGTCACAAACATTAGATAGCTGATATGACTCTCTCGACTCCATATATTGGAGAAATGGTGACTGCATGTTTGATACTGAGACTGAGTCTTATTTATGAAGAAGAGGAGCTTAGTAGTTTCTCTATAACCCTAATATACCTTCCTCTGGAAAAGTATTTTCTTTTTTTTAAGATTTTATTTATTTATTTTTAGAGAGAGGGGAAGGGAGGGAGAAAGAGAGGGAGAGAAATATCAATGTGTAGCTGCCTATCATGTTCCCACTACTGGGGATCTGGTCTGCAACCCATGCATGTGCCCTGACTGGAAATTGAACCACCGACCCTTTGGTTCACAGGCTGGCACTCAACCCACTGAGTCACACCAGTCAGGGCTAGAAATGTTTTTTGAAATAAAATTTTCTCTTTTTTTTTTGCTATATTTTATTGAGTATGCTATTACAGTTGTCCCATTTTCCCCCTTTGTCCCATCCGTGCCACAACCCATCCCATCATACCCACATTTCTCAGGTCATGTTCATGGGTTGTACATACCAGTTCTTTGGCTTCTTAATTTCCTATACTGTTCTTATCCTCTACCTGTCTATCTTTTTTGTATATTTTATTGAGTATGCTATTGCAGTTGTTCCATTTTCTGCCACTTTATCCCCTCTGCCCTGCACCCAATCCCATCATCCCCACACTTCTTAGTCCATGTCCATGGGATGCACACAGCAGTTTTTCAGCTTCGTAATTTCCCACCCTACTCCCGGCCTCTCCCATCCACAATTTTTGTCAACATTTTTCCACAACCACTTTTCCCAGTCCCCCCACTCCCACCTCCCACCCTCAATCCTTCCCCCAATTGGCTTTGTCAATCGGTCATTTATGCAACTTCCATGATGACCATTCCTGTCCCTTTCCACTGTCATCCCCCGCCCTCCTCCCCTCTGGTTACTGTCAGTTTGTTTTTTTACTTCAATGTTGCTGGTTATATTTTGCTTGCTTCTTTGTTTTGTTGATTAGGTTCCACTATCGGTGAGATCATATGGCATCTGTCTATCATCACCTGGCTTATTTCACTTAGCATAATGCTCTCCACTTCCATCCATGCTGTTGTGAAGGGTAGTAGCTCCTACTTCCTTCTGCTGCATAGTATTCCATGGTATAAATGTACCATAGTTTTTTGATCCACTCATTCACTTTTGGGCACTTAGGTTGCTTCCAATTCTTGGCTATTGTAAATTTTGCTGCTCTGAACATTGGGGTGCATAGGATCTTTTGAATTGGTGTTTCATATAATCCCAGCAGTGGAATCGCTGGGTCAAAAGGCACATCCATTTTTGGTTTTCTGAGGAAATCCCATACTGTTTTCCACAGTGGCTGAACCAGTCTGCATTCCCACCAACAGTGTACTAGGGTTCCCTTTTCCCCACATCCTCGCCAGCACTTGTTCTTTGTTGATTTGTTGATGGCCACTTTGTTCTTTGTTGATGGCCATTCTGGCTAATGTGAACTGGCATCTCATTGTGGTTCTAATTTGCATTTCTCTGATGGCTAGTGATGCTGACCATCCTTTCACGTCTCTGGGTCCTCTGTATGTCCTCCTTGGAGAAGTGTCTGTTCAGGTCCTTTGCCTATTTTTAAATAGGATTGTTTGTCTTCCAACAGTGGAGTCATGTGAGTTCTTTTATATTTTGGAGATCAAACCCTTGTCCGAGGTATCATTGGCAAATATATTTTCCCATACGGTTGGTTCCCTTTTCATTTTGCTGATGTTTTCATTAGCTGTGCTGAAGCTTCTTATTTTGATGAAGTCCCATTTCTTTATTCTTTCCTTTATGTCCCTTGTTGTAGGGTACATATCAGTGAAAATATTGCTGTGTAGAATGATATTTTTCTGCCTACGTTCTCCTCTAGGACTTTTATAGTGCCATGACTTATATTTAAGTCATTTCTCCATCTTGAGTTGATTTTTGTGTGTGGTGTAAGTTGGTGGTTGAATTTCATTTTTTTTGCATGTAGCTGTCCAGATCTCCCAGCACCATTTGTTGAAAAGGCTATTTTTACTCCAATTTATGCTTCTGCCCCTTTGTTTAATATTAATTGATGAGAGAAACATGGGTTTATTTCTGTGCTCTCTATTCTGTTCCATTGATCTATGCATCTGTTCATATGCCAGTACCAGGTTGTTTTGATTACAGTGGCCTTATAATATAGTTTGATGTCAGGCATTGTGACGTCCCCTGCTGTGCTCTTCTTTCTCAAAATTGCTGCAGCTATCCAGGGTCATTTATGGTTCCATATAAATTTTTGAAATGTTAATCTATACCCATGAAATATGTCATTGATAATTTAATAAGCATTACATTGAACCTATAAATTGCTTTTGGTAGTATGGATGTTTTAATGATGTTAATTCTTCCAATCAATGAACATCAAATATGCTTTTATTTACTTCTGTCTTCTTTAATTTCTTTCTTCAGGGTTGTATAGTTGTCTGAGTACAGGTGTTTTACCACCTTGGTTAAGTTTATTCCTATGTACTTTCTATTCTTGTTGCTATAGTAAATGGGCTTTTATCCTGGATTTCTAATTCTGATATTTCACTGTTGGCATACAAAAAATGCCTTCAATTTCTGAGTATTCACTTTGTATCCTGCTGTTTTGCCAAATTCACTTACTTGGTTGAGTAGGTTTTTTGTGGAGTCTATCGGGTTTTCTATGTACGCTATCATGTCATCTGCAAACAATGACAGTTTTACTTCCTCCTTTCCAATTTGGGTGCCTTTTCCTTCTCTTTCTTGCCTATGACTGTGGCGAGGACTTCTAATACTATGTTGAATAGAAGTGGTGAAAGTGGACATCCTTGTCTTATTTCTGATCTTAGCGGGTAAGCTTTTAGTTTTCACCCGTTCAGTATAATATTGGAAGTAGGTTTCTCATTTCTAGTCTTTATTATGTTGAGGTATGCCCCCTCTAGTCCCACTTTGCTGAGTGTTTTTTATCACAAACAGGTACTGTACCTTATCAAATGTGCTTTTTCCACATCTATTGATATGATCATATGATTTTGTCTTTCCTTTTTTTATGTGATGTATTACATTTATTGATTTGCAAATATTGTCCATCCTTGTACCCATAGGATGAATCTCACTTGATCATGGTGTATGATCTTTTTAATGTATTACTGCATGTGGTTTACCAATATTTTGTTGAGAATTTTAGAGTCTATGTCCATCAGCGATATTGGCCTGTCATTTTTTTCTTTGTTGTGCCTTTACCTGGTTTGGGGATTAGGATGATGCTGGCCTCATAAAATAGTTTGGGAGTCTTCCTACTTCATGGATTTTTTGGAATAGTCTGAGGACATGGTTAGCACTTCCTTAAATGTTTTGTAAAATTCTCCTCTGAAACCATCTGGTCCAGGGCTTTTGTATGCCTGGAGTTTTTCGATTACTGCTTCTATTTCACCAGCTGTTTTCAGTCTGTTCAGGGTCTCTGCTTCTTCTTGATTCAGTTTTGGAAGATTAAATTTTTCTCCAATTTTGATCATTTCACCCAGGTTTTCAAACTTCTTGGCATATACTTATTCATAGTAATTTCTTACAATACTTTCTATTTCTGTGGTACCATTGTAATTTCTCCTCTTTCATTTCTGATTTTATTTGCATCCTCTCCCTTTTTTTTCTTGATGAATCTGCTTAAAGGTTTGATGATTTTGTTTATCTTTTCAAAGAGCCAGCTCCTCGATTTATTGGTCCTTTGAATTGTTCTTAGTCTCTATGTGATTCAGTTCTGCTCTGATTTTGATCATTTCCTTCCCTCTGCTTGCTCTGGGCTTTGTTTGTTGTTGTTGCTCCAGTTCTTGTAGATGTCAAGTTAGGTTGTTTAGTTGAAATTATTCCATCTTTTTTAGGTGGAAACCTGTATTTAGCCTGTATTGCTATGAACTTTCTTCTCAGGACTGCCTTCACTCTGTCCCTTAGGTTTTGGACTGTTGCATGCTCATTTTCATTTGTGTTCAGAACCTTTTTGATTTCTTCTTTGATCTCATTATTGACCCATTCATTGTTTAATAGCATGCTATTCAGTCTCCATGAGTTGGAATATTTTTGAGTTTTTTCCTTGAGGTTGATTTCTAGCTTCAAGTCCTTGTGGTCTGAGAAAATGCTTGATATGATTTCAATTTTCTTCACTTTGTTGAGCCTGTTTTGTGTCCTATCATGTGGTCTATCTTTGAAAATATTCCATGTGCATTTGAAAAGAATGCATAGCTTGCTTCTTTGGAATGAAAGATACTATATATGTATATAACAGTTAGGTCCACTTGATCTAAGGTGTCATTCAGTTACACAATATCCTTGTTGATATTTTGTTTCAATGATCTATCCATTGTTGACAGCAGGGTATTAAAATCCTCTACTATAAGTGTATTGCTATCTGTATCTTTCTTGAAGTCCTCCAGGATTTTCCTTGTATATTTTGGTGCTCCAATGTTGGGTGCATATAGGTTTACAATGTTTATGTCTTCTTGATGGATTCTTCCTTTGAGTATTATGAAGTGTCCATTTGTGTCCCTTCTTATGGTCTTTGCTTTGAAGTCTATTTTGTCTGATATAAGTATTGCTATCCTGGTTCTTTTCTCCTCTCCGTTTGTTTGGAAAAGTTTTTCCAACTCTTTACTTTGAATCTGTGTAGGCCTTCTGTTCTGAGGTGGGTCTCTTGTAGGCAGCATATGTGCGGGTCATGTTTTCTTATCCATTCAGCTACTCTATGTCATTTAATTGGAGCATTTAATCCATTTACATTTAAAGTTATTACTGATAGGTAGGTAACTCATTTTTTCCCTTTGTACTTGCGTTCCTCTCCCTCTCACTATTTTTCTTCATCTTCTTAGAGCAGTGCCTTTAGCATAGCTTGCAATGCTGGTTTGGTAGAGGTGTATTCTTTTAGCCTTCTTTTGTCTGAGAAACTCCTTATTTCACCTTCCATTTTAATTGAGAGCCTTGCTGGGTAGAGTAGTCTTGGTTGCAGGCCTTTGCTTTCCATTACTCGGAATATTTCTTGCCATTCCCTTCTGGCCTATAGTGTTTCTGTGGAGAAGTCAGTTGCTAGCCTTATCGGGGCTCCATTGTATGTTATTTCCTGTTTCTCCCTTGTTGCCTTTAAGATTCTCTTTTTGTCCTTGATATCTGCCATTTTAATTATGATGTGTCTTGGAGTGGGTCTCTTTGGGTTCCTCTTGAATGGGACCTCCTGTGCTTACTGGACTTGGGTGACTTTTTCTCTTCTCAAATTAGGAAAGCTTTCCATCATTACTTTTTCCAACAGGTTTTCTATCCCTTGCTGCTCTTCTTTTCCTTCTGGTTTCCTATAATAAGGATATCATTATGTTTCATGTTGTCCTGCATTTCACTTAACCCCTCCTTCTTCTTTTTGAACCTTTTTCTTTCATTTTCTTGCTCTTTCTGGGAGCTTTTTTCTACCATGCCCTCCAGCTTGCTGATTTGATCCTCTGCTTCATCAAGCCTGCTTTTGATTTCTTCTACTGTGTTCTTCAATTCAGAAATTTTATTCTTCATTTCCTCTTGGTTCTTGTTCATAGTCTCTATGTCCTTTTTCATGCTGATATAGTTTGCAGTAAGTTCCTCATTGTTTCTCTGTAGTTTTTTGTAATTCTGAGTTCAGTGAGCTTCCTTATAACCATTGTTTTGAACTAAATATCTGATAGTTTATTTGCCTCTATTTCATTTAGTAGTTTTTCTGGGGATTCCGCCCTTCCTTTTGGTTGGGGGTTGTTTCTTTATCTTCCCATTATTTGGATGCCAGAGCAAAACCACAAAGCCCAGGAAATGAAACCACGACTACAGAAATCACTGCCTCCTGCAATCCCACTATCAACAGCCAATGAACCAGTATTAATAAGGCTGTAAAGACACTAAGACTATTGTAAGAAAGGAGAGAAATAAACTATAGTATAAAATCTAGTGACTTAATATGCATCTACTTGATGGACAAAAAATGAATGTTAAAAAGCTATGTGGTAAAGAAAATACTGTAAATCATGGAGAAGACCACAGTGGATTTCGTCTTGGTAGCCTCTAATATTTACCATTGTTTTTTCTTTCTGGATCCGCCTCTAGTGAAGTCAGATGTTGACCCTGTCTGAACTTAGGTAGCCTGTTCAAGACTTCTAGGGATCCACTGTACATGGCTGTCTCCTTCAGTTGTTAATCTAGTCACTCTATGCTCAGCAGTCAGGTTTAAGCACCACAGAGCAGGGCAGAATCCCTCCTGGAGTGGGGTCTATTGTTTCCCACAGGCTACTGCTGCTTGGAGTGGAGTGGTCTGTGTGAGCTCAATGGCTGCTGCCTTATGGGGAGTGATTCATCACCAGGATCCCAGAGGTTACTCTCTCAGTTCTCTCCCTGAAGTCTCTATCCCTAGTCTCTCCTCATCAAGCATCTCTAGTCCATTCTGTCTCCCTTTGCAGGGGTCTACTGTCTGTGGCTGCCACTCTGCACTCAGTGGTCAGGCTTAAGCACCTGGGCCAGGGTAGAGTCTCTCTTGGGGGTGGGACTATTGTTTCCTCTCAGGCTGCATGAGCTCAGGGGAGTGGTCTGCTTGAGCAAGATGGCTACTGCTGCTTAGGGGATGACTTGGCACTGGGATCCGACAGCTACTTTCTCAGTTCTCTCCTCAAAGCCTCCTTCCCCAGTCTCTCCTTAGGCGTCTCCATCCCACTCTGCCCCCACCTTTTCTGGAGCCCAGAGTAAGTGGCTGCAAATGAACATGTATACGTTGGCCCTTTAATCTGCTCTTTCAGTCTCCAGCCGCCTGTCTCTGACAGAGAGAGGCCCCGCTGCTTTTTGCAGCTGGTTGTTATCTGTGCACTTTTTGGACTCTGGTGCCATAGGCTGGGGATCTCTACTTATGCTTTAGACCCCACTCGTCTCAGTGGGATCCAACTGGCCACTTAAATATCCCTCTGACGCTACTGCGTACAGGTGCCCGGCCAGCCTTCTCATCTCCGCCACACTCCTTACCAGTCAGGTTGTGCTGAACTGATTCTTCTGTCTGTCCAAGGTTATAAGGCTTCTCTCTTACTATTGTTGAGTTGTTTGTTCTGGGTGATTTGTCCACAACTTAGTTGTAATTCCAGATTGGTCCTGGGAGGAGGTCAGTGTGACTTCCAGTCACTCCTCTGCCATCTTGATCCCCTCTAAATAAACTTTTCATATATCAGAACAGCAGAGTGGGGAGAAGAGAGTTGTAAGTCACACAGACCTGAGCTTGAAATTTGAGCCTGGCCACATATTTGCTGTTTCCCCTGGATTTTAATTTCCTCATTGGCAATGGGATAACAATGCCTATTTCTTACAGGATGGTCGTAAGGACTGAATGGAATAATATAATCTTAAGTGCCTAACTAAGCAGAGTCACTATAAATGTTAATTTCCTATCTGCCCTTCCCTGTTTGATAACTTTGAATTTTAATATATGCAAATAAAAACCTCAGATAAAGTACTTTCATTGGAACCATGGGAAAATTTACCACAATTTCAATCTGTAACTCATTTTTAATACTTTAAATATTTATTTTCCTTAACCTCCAACTCCCTCAATTGTTGACTCCACAGATATTCTGTATGTGAATGACTGTCACCTTTTAAAATAAACAGCACTCTGTCGTCAATGTATTCAACTAAATTTCTGTGTGTTATATAAGTTTAATTATTTTTAAATCGAGAAATAAAAAGAAAAGTTATCTTTTATGATAGTGTGACTTTTTCTGGTTTTGCAATCCCTTAACTTGCTTTAGTTTTGCTTTTTAAATACCAAACGGACTATTTTATGAACTTCTATATTCTGAATACCAGATTAATCTAAATACATTTTAAAAGATAAATGTATGCCAATCTTCACTGTCGACCTAACACCCTTCTCAAACTCCAAAAATTGTATAGCCTCAATCCACAGAGATAATAGACCTGGGTTGTATTTTATGGTCCCATTCCCCATTGCTCCCTGGGGCAAAGCTGATTGGATCAGGGGTGGACCATGGCCTAAGCTAAAATAATTATACTGCCTCTCCTGGGAACTAGAGCAGAGCATTCTAGTCTGGCTAAAAATAAACTCTTAGTCTTGGGGCAGCCATATGCATGTCAGAAAAAACCAAACCTCACAGAGAAACAGGAATAAAGGACTCACATAGAAAAAAAAGGAAAGGAAAAGTGAGGGAAGGGGAGGAGAGGGGAGGGAAAAGAGACGAGAAGGGAGAAATGAGGGAAGGGGGGGAGAGGGAGGGAGGGAGGGAGGAAAAGAAAGAAAGATGAAGGCAAGGTAGCCCAAAACACAAATGCTCCCAGAATGGGAGATTAGCTGTCAAGGTTACTGAGCCATGCCAGCTAGCTGCCCTTAACCTGTCCCCAGACATATCCCTTAGGACAGTGCTGGCAATGTTTCTATTATTCAGAAGTAAAAGAAACTTGACTAAGACAGGGATAGATAATTAAATACAAATGCCCAAAATATATAGCTCCTCATGGGTTACACATTACCAATTTAACAGATACTAAAACTTTTATCACAATTAAAATATTTTTTAAATCTAGTTTTAATGTAAGTTCTTTCTATTCCTGTTATTTTCTGACAACATAACTGAAGGCATTATCTACAAGCTAATGTTATAACATAAATTAAATTGTGTTTAGAGAAAAATAAATAGGATTATTACAATACTTACAGGAAGCAAGAATGACAGCAAGTTATGTTTGTGGGTGGAAGTGTGGTGAAGGTTGGGAGTTCCAACTAAGGTAGTTCAGTCAGTGTGTTTTTCAACTGGTTTAGATGCTTGAGTGGGACATGGAATCTATGTAGTGTGTCAGGACAAGCACATTTTAATGAAAGAGAACTTCAGAAAAAGACAGTAAAGATAAATACTGGTAGTATAGTACCTGATGAATATGAGTTCTTATGAATAGTTATAATTTATTGAGTACCTGATTATTGTCAGGTGTTGTGTTGTGTTACAAAGATAATCTTATTTTACAGATAAAATAAGTATTATTTCCATTTTTCTCATGAGAAAACTGAGACAAAAAGAGTTAAATAACTTGCTCAAGGCTATATAGCTAGCATATGGTAGAACCAGATTTCAAACCCAAGTCTGTCTGATCTCAAAGCCTGTATAATCTCTATACGGCACTGTGTTGTCTTGCCTAAGATAAATGTGTTAGAGAGTTAAACAAAGACCATTAAAAAGGATAGACTAGAGGAAATAAAGGTCCAAGTAAGATTTAAAATCATTAGTTTATAGTGGTTCAAGTTTACCTGGTGGTATATTTTTCTCCAGCTATGTTCAGCAATTTGGCTACAGAGTCAGAGAAGTCTGGTAGTGGAATTGATTCAGGAGTCGGGGTTATGGTTTTGACAAACAGGAAGAATGGAAAGAAAAGGGAGCAAGGGGACTGAAGGTGCTAGCAAGAGAGTATAGTGACCAACCATGGTGTCCAGACTGAGTAGGGGGAATGTGAGGCCAGGTGGGGGCCAGCTGACTGGGAGAAAATGGACGGGTTTTAAGGTCAAAATTGGGAAGTCTGTAGCATAGAAGTTGGGGTCAGAATGGGATACGGGTTTGAAGTTATGAAAGGTGCAATGTTTCCCAAAGGAATCTGTTGTTGAAATGGAATGGAGGTGAAAGTCTTTGGAACTGAGCAACTCCGGGCACTGTGAGGCCATGGAGATATACTGACCACCCTTATGGATTTGGAAGTCATCCAGAAGGATGTGGGACTGGAGGTGAACTGCGAACCAGATACCAGAAACCTTCATAAACATGACTGAACCAGGCCCTGGCTGGTGTCGCTTAGTGGGTATGGCATTGTCCTGCAAAACGAAAGGTCACCGGTTCAATTCCCAGACAGGGCACATGCCTGGATTGCATGCTAGGCCCCCAGTTGGGGACATGTGAGAGGCGACCAGTAGATGTTTGTCTCACACATTGATGTTCCTCTCTCTCTTTATCTCCCTCCCTTCTCCTCTCTCTAAAAAATAAATAAATAAATAAGGCTGAACCAAGGGTGTATATACGAAAGGAGCTAGGAGAGTTAGGTGGGGAATATGGTTGGTGTAATTTTCAAATAAGAGATTATTCCTTTTTTTTTGCATGAGTGTGAAAGGTTAGTGGTTTAGAGTAGAGGCTGGGAAACTACTCAGGGTTCAAACCTGGTCTCACTTCCTGTTTTTGTAATTAAATATTATTGGAAGACACCCATGCCCATGTGTTTACATATTGTCTATGGCTGCTTTCAAGCTACAACAGTAGAATCAGGTAGTTGCAATAGAGCTAGTCTGCACCCACAAAGCCTAAGGTATCTACTCTCTGGTGCTTTAAAGACAAACTTTGCTGACTCCTGGTTTAGAAAATGCAGTGACGGAGTAAGGAGAATGGTGAAACAGCTCTCCCTAACACTCACCCCAGCTCAGTATGCGGGCTGGGGAAGAAACAGCAGCCTTGAGATGGCTGTGTGGGACATGGTGTTGTAGGTTACAGAGCCAGCTTTCTTTTTTTTAAGATTTTATTTATTTACTTTTAGACAGAGGTGAAGGGAGGGAGAAAGAGAGGGAGAGAAATATCAATGCATGGTCGACTCTCATGCACTCCGCACTGGGGACCCGGCCTGCAACCCAGGTATGTGCCCTGACTGGGAATCGAACCAGCAACTCTTCGGTTCATAGACCAGCACTCAATCCACTGAGCTACACCAGCCAGAGTTACAGAGCCAGCTTTCGATTAGCAACAGGAGGTGGAGTGAGTACTCAGGGAAGAAGTGGAGACATAGGAGTGGACTTTGTTCACCACAGACTAAGAGTTCTGGACTGTGCAGAGCAAATGTTGGGATAGAGGGGAAGAGTAAGACATTGGATAGAGAATGGAAGAATAGAGGAATGGCATTGAAAAAATTGTTGCATTGTTGATATCCAGCCAGAGTTAGCAATTTTGGTAGTACCCAAGGATCACAGGCATAAAAAGGCAAAGAGGAATTTAACCAAGTTCTCATTTGGGTCAGGCTGAGCTAATTCCCAATTGCCTCTAGCTTAGCAAGGAATTCCAAATTCCAAAGGCAATATGTCCACGGCAAGAGCGGTTACCAGGGAAGCCCTAGGTCTCTCTAATTTCAATTTTTTGACATTCTGAGAAAATACTTTTATTTATTTATTTTTAGAAAGAAGGGAAGGGAGGAATAAAGGGAGGGAGAGAAACATGAATGTGTGGTTGCCTCATGCATGCCCCCAATCAGAGACCCGGCCTGCAACTGAGGCATATACCCTGACTGGAAGTCAAACCGGCAACCCTTTTGTTTGCAGACCAGCACTCAATCCACTGAGCCACACCAGCCAGGGTCAAATTTGTTAATTCTTGAATCTAGCATTCAAACAAATCCTATTTTCCCCCTATTTGGATATTTGTGGGTTTTACTTTCTGTCTGTGGGAATAAAAATATTGTAAATTTACTTTCTGTCCCCTAATTGAAGAATGTATATGCCAGTAACTCTTGTTTGAAAGTAGTACATTATTTTAAAAAAATATGTCTAGAAGGCATTCCTGGGTCAGAGTTATCTCCTTTCTTTTCTATCTTTTTAAAAAATATTTATTTATTTGTTAGAGAGAGGGAAATAGAGGGGTAAAGAGAGGGACAGAAACATTGATGCGAGGGAGAAACATCAATCGGCATGCGCCCCGACAGGGAACCAAACCCCCAACCCAGGCATGTGCCCTGACCAGGAATCAAACCAGCAACCTTTCACTTTGTGGGATGATGGTCTACCAAATGACCTATGCCAGCCAAGGCTCTCTACCATTTTGAATAATATTCACAACAATATTTCCATCAACACAGAGATCATACTTAGCTTTTTCATTGTTGTGTCCAAGATCCTAAGAGTAATGAAAACTCAATATATTTTTGTTGGATGAATTAATAAAAAAATGGTTTTTGCCTTAATGGAATATTACTTTGGTATTAATGTTGAAAGAATTAGAAAAAAGGTGATTTCAGAGACCCAACATGGCGGAGGAGTAAGTGGAAGCTACGCTAACCTCCTCCCAACACCAAACTGGAATTACAACTAAACTATAGAGAAATCATCCTGAATAACCAATTGAACACTAGCTGGAGAGAAGCCTTATAACCAAGGACAGACAGAAGAATCCACTTAACCATGAGACTGGTAGGGAGTGCAGAGGAGTTGCGAAGGACTCACCGGGCTCCCACAGGTGGCACCTGAAGGCCCAGAGGTATATTTCAGAGGCCGAGGGTGTCACCTGGAGAAGTGTGGGGTCTAAACCCCAAGCTGGGTTCCCCAGTCTAGGAACCCAGAGCCAGGAAAGGAACCAAAAAAGCATACAGCTGTGAAAAGCAGCAGGGTTTCTACCACCAGCGAGAGATGGCTCAAGATGCAGAGACTCTTTCAAAGGGCTAACACACAAAATTTCATTTGTAGCCACTCACCCAGGGCTCCAGCAGATGGAGGGGCAGAGTAGACTAGAGATGTGTGAGGAGAGTCTGGGGTTGGTGGCTCTGAGGAGAGAACTAAAAGAACAGCTGCCAGAATCCTTGTGCTGAGTCATTCCCATAATGCAGAGTCCATCTTTCTTAGGCAGAGCACTCCTCTCCGAATGGCATCAGCCTGAAGGCAAGCTATACCCTCACTGGCAGGAATTACTCTGCCCCACCCTGTGGTGCTTAAGCCAGGTTGCTGAGTACAGCTTGAGGCTATAACACTAATTAAATTTAATAACTAAGGCAGATCTCTGGGAGCTCTGAGACTTTAGCTTACCCTCCCCCCTAGGCAGGAGCTGGGAAAAGTCAGCTCTGGTGTGCAGCCTGGTTTTTTCCACACATAAACAGGCTCATCAGAGGAAGCCACACACAGTGGATCACTAAGAGCTCCAAACACATTATCTAGGGCTGGTCACAAGCAGCATCTGACAAAGGCCAGCACCAGAATCTTTGCAGATCTATCTAATACAGAGAAACAAATCTGAACAAGCAGCTAAAGTGGGAAGGCAAAGAAACAGACACCAAAAGAAAGAACAAGAGAATTTTCCAGAAGAAGAACAAGAAGAAATGGAGGCAAGCAATTATTAGATAGAGAGTTTAGAGTAATGATTATAAGGGTGCTCAACAGCATGAAAAAATACATCTAAATCATAAAAAAGGGACCAGTCAGAAATAAAGGGTGCAACATCTGAAATAAATAATACATTCAAAGGAGTAAACAGTAGGTTGGATGAAGCGGAGGATCAAATCAGTGCTTTAGAAGGCAAGGTAGAAAAAACACCCAATCAGAGCAGCAAAAAGAAAAACAATTTTAAATGAGGACAGCTTATGAAATATTTTGGATAACATGAGGCATAGATACATCATAGGAATACCAGAAGGAGAAGAGAGTGAGCAAGAGATCAAGAACCTATTTGAGGGAATAATGACCCAAAACTTCCCTAATCTGGTGAAGGAAAAAGTCGCACAAGTTCAGGAACCTCAGAGAGTCCCAAACTAGGTGGACCCAAAGAGACCTACACAGAGACACATCAAAATTAAAATGGCAAGGATTAAAGAGAAGGAGAGAATCCTAAAAGCCACAAGAGAAAAGCAGGTAGTTACCTACAAGGGAGCACCAATTAGACTGGCATCTTATTTCTCAACAGAAACATATCAGGCCAGAAGGGAGTGGCATGAAATATTCAAGGTTATGAAAGCAAGGACCTACAAACAAGGCTACTTTACCCAGCAAGGCTTTCACTTAAAATCGAAGGAGAAATAAGGAGCTTCCCAGACAAGAAAAACCTAAAGGAGTTTGTTAACACCAAACCAGTAATGCAACAAATGTTAATGATCTTGCTTTAAGAAGAAGGAGAAAAAAAGTAAAAACAAAAACAAACAAACAAACAAAAAAACAGAAGAAAATTGTCTAACAATAAAATGGCACAAAATACGTATCTCTCAATAATCACCTTCAATGTAAATGGCTTAAATGCTCCAAACAAAAGATATAAGGCACCTGAATGGATATGAAAATAAGACCCATATATTTGCTGCTTTCAAGAAACTCATTTCACATCAAAATATACAAACAGACTGAAAGTAAATGGTTGGAAAAATATATTTCATGCAAATGGAAAGGAAAGAAAAAGTTGGGGTAGCAGTACTCATATCCAACAAAATAGGTTTTAAAACCAAGGCTATAGTAAGAGACAAAGAGGACACTACATCATGATAAAGAGAACAATCCAACAAGAGGATATAACCCTAGTAAACATTTACACACCCAACATAGGTGCACCTAAATATGTGAAGCGAATCTTGATGGACATAAAAGGAGAGATAAACAGAAACACAGTCATAGTTAGACTGTGTTTTAACACCCCATTGTTTGAAGGGATAGACCTTCCAGACAGAAAATCAACAAGGAGATAGCAGCCTTAAACCACATACTAAATCAAATGGATTTAATTGATATCTACAGAGCATTTTACCCCAAAGCAGCAGAATAAACTTACTTTTCAAGTGCACATGGAATGTTTTCTAGGATAGAACACATGCTAGGAAACAAAACAAGTCTCAATAAATTTAGGAAGATTGAAATCATATCAAGCATCTTCTCTGACCACAATGCTATGAAACTAGAAATCAATCACAAGAACAACACTGAAAAACAAGCAAAGTCATAGAAGCTAAATAACCTGTTATTAAACAATGAATGGGTCAACAATGAGATCAAGGCAGAAATCAAAAGATACTGTTAAAGAAATGAAAATGAGGACACAACAATCCAAAATCTGTGGCACACTGAGAAAGCCATGCTAAGAGGGAAATTTGTAGAATTACAGGCCTATCTCAAAAAACAAGAAAAAGCTCAAATGAACAATCTAACTTCAAAGTTAAAGGTACTTGAAAAACAACAACAAACAAAGCCCAAAGTGAGTAAAAGGAATGAAATAATAAAGATCACAGCAGAAATAAATGAGATCGAGTCTAAAAAGACATTATGAAAGGTCAACGAATACAAGAGCTGGTTCTTTGAAAAGATGAACAAGATTGACGAACCTTTAACCAGACTCATCAAGAAAAAAGAGAGGACCCAAATAAACAAAATCAGAAATGAAAGAAGAGAAATAACAACACACACCAATGAAATACAAAGGATTGTAAGAAAATATTATGAACAATTATATTCCAACAAACTTGGCAACTTGGATGAAATGTGTAAATTCCTGGAAACATGCAATCTTCCAAAAATGAATCAGGAAGAATCAGACAATATCAATAGACAGATTATACCTAGTAAAACTGAAGCAGTAAATCAAAAAACTCCCAACAAACAAAAGCCCTAGACTTGGTGGCTTTACCACTGAATTTTACCAAACATTCTGACAAGAACTAACACCTCTGCTTCTCAAACTATTTCATAAAATTCAAGGGGAGGGAAGGCTCCCAAACTCATTTTACAAGGCCAGCATCATCCTAATTCCAAAACCAGGTAAAGACACTAAAAAGAAAGAAAATTACAGGCCAATATCCCTGATGAGCATAGACAATAATATCCTCAACAAAATATTAGCAAACCAAATACAGAAATGCATCAACAAGATCATATACCACGATCAAGTGGAATTTATTCTGGGAATGCAAGGTTGGTACAACATTCACAAATCAATAAATGTGGTTCACCACATAATCAAAATGAAAGACAAAAACCAAATGATCATATCAATAGACGTAGAAAAAGCATTCGATAAAATCCAGCATCCATTTAGGATCAAACTCTCAGCAAAGTGGGTTAGATGGAACATATGTAAACATAATAAAGACCATATGTGGCAAACCCGCTGCCAGCATCATACTCAACAGGCAAAAACTACACGCATTCCCCTTAAGATCGGGAACAAGACAGGAATGTCTGCTTTCACCTCTCTTATTCAACATAATACTGGAAGTTCTAGCCACAGCAATGAGACAAAAAGAAGAAATAAAAGGCATCCAAATTGAAAAGGAAGAAGTAAAACTGTCATTATTTGCAGATAACATGATATTGAACATAGAAAACCCCAAAGATTCCACCAAGAAACTACTAGAACTGGTAAATGAATTCAGCAAAGTAGCACAATACAAAATTAATATCCAGAAATCAGTTGCATTTTAATATGTCAAAAACTAACAGAAAGAGAAATTAAGAAAATAATCCCACTCACGATTGTTACAAAATGAAAAAAAGATACCTAGGAATAAACCTAACCAAGGATGTAAAATACCTGTACTTGGAAAATTATAAGACACTAAAGAAAGAAATTGAAGAAGATACAAATGAGGGGAAGTACATACTGTGTTCACAGATAGGAAGAATTAACATCATTAATATGTCCATACTACCCAAAGCAATCTATAGAGTCAATGCAGTCCCTATCAAGATTACAATGACATATTTCACAGAACCAGAACAAATATTTCAAAAATGTATAAGGAACCACGAAAGGCTCCACATAACAAGAGCGATCTTGAGAAAGAACACAGTTGTAAGAATCATACCACCTAATATGAAACTATAAGACCATAGTAATCAAAACAGCATGGTACTGGTATAAAAACAGACTCATAGATCAATGGAACAAAATAGACAGCCCAGAAATAAACCTACACAATTATAGTCAATAAATATTAGAGGAAGCAAGCACATACAATGGGCTAATGGATAGTTTATTCAATAAATGATGTTTGGAAAATTGGACAGATATGTGCAAAAACATGAAACTAGACCACCTTCTTACATCACACACAGATTAAATTCAAAATGGATCAAAGACATAAATGTTAGGCCATAGTCCTTGAAAATTGTAAAAGACAACATAGGGAGCAAAATCTCGGACTTTGCTTGCAGAAATGTTTTATTGGATATATCTCCCCAGGCAAGGGAAACAAAAGAAAAAATAATCACATCAGACTACATCAAACTAAAAAGTTTTTGCACAGCAAAGGAAAACATCAACAAAATAAAAAGACAACCGACAGAATGGGAGAACATATTTGCCAATACATCTAATAAGGGGTTAATATCCAAGATTTATAAAGTACCTACAAAACTCAACACCAGAAAAACAAACAACCCAATTAGAAAATGGCAAAGGACCACAATAGACATTTCTCCAAACAGGACATATAGATGGCCAATAGACATGAAAAGATGCTCAATGTCACTAATCATCAGAGAAATGGAAATTAAAACCACAATGAAATATCATCTCACGGCTGTCAGAATGGTTATCACCAATAAATTAACAAACAATAAGTGCTGACAAGGATGTGGAGAAAGGGTAATCCTTTTGCACAGTTGATGGGAATGCAGAATGGTGCAGCCACTGTGGAAAGCAGTATGGAGATACCTCAAAAAATTAAAAATGGATCTGCCTTTTCATCCAGCAATCTCACTTCCAGGACTGTATCTTAAAGAACCCAAAACTCTAATCCATAAGAACATAAGCACCCCTATGTTCATTGCAATGTTATTTATGATCATCAAGATATGGAAGCAGCTCAAGTGTCCATCAGTAAATGAGTGGATAAAACAACTATGGGACATTTACACAATGGAATACTACTTGGTTGTAAAAAAGAAGAAAATTTTACCCTTTGCGACAGTATGGCTAGACCTGGAGAATATTATGCTAAGTGAAATAAGCCAGTCAGAGAAAGACAAATACCATGTGATTTAACTGATATTTGGGATCCATTGAACAAGCTGAACTAAGAAGCAAAACAAAGACAGACTCATAGATGGAGTGCAGGATGACAGCGAAGAGGTGGGAGGTTAGGGGGTGGAGGGTTTCAGCAAAAAGAAAAAAGGACACATGGACATGGACAACAATGTGGTGATTGAGGGGGAGGAGATATAAAGGGACTAAATTGTAATAGAAAATACAATTAAAAATTTAAATAAAAGAAAGAATGATTTCATATTTTACATGGAAACTATTGGTTGCTCAAACTGAAAACATATATAGAGATTTTACTAAATTTTAAAAAATAGTATGACACCAAATTTTTTAGAAATAAATACTTCAGGAAAATTCTGATTTAATTTGTACAGTCATTCCCCTCTTAGCCATGGTTTCCCTTTCCATGGTTTTAGTCACCCGCAGTCACCCACAGTCCAAAAATATTAAATGGAAATTTCCAGAAAAAATGATTCATAAGTTTGCAATTGTGTGTCACTCTAAGTAGTATAATGAAATCATTTGCCTTCCCACTCCATCCCACCAGGATGTAAAATGTCCCTTTGTCCAACATATTCACACTTATATACACTACCCACTCTTTAGTTACTTCACAAAATCAACTGTCATGGTATGGCAGTGCTTGTGTTCAAGTAACCCTTAATTTAATAATAGCCCCCAAAGTGAAAGAGTAGTGATGCTGACAATGTGAATATGCCAAAGAGAAGCCATAAAGTGCTTCATTTAAGTGAAAATATCAGTACATTACAGTAAGACATTTTGAGAGAGACAGACCACACTCTGCCTTGTATATACACCTCCTTGCAAATACAAAGGTGGGCAAAAATAGGTTTACAATTGTGAGTACACGAAAGAGTTTACTCTTGTATTATTATTTAGTTGTTATTGTATTATTTGTTATTAATAACCTACTTTTGCCCACCTCTATATTTGAGATAACACTTTAAGAAGTGGAATTGATACATCAAAAGTTATGTATAGAGGAATGGTAACATGAAAGATCCCCTTGGTCTCTCCCCGTGAAATTTCAACAAGTTGATCAGCCATTACTCATCAAAGGATGTCCTGCTCAACAGAGAAGCATGCCTGATATATCTGCACATTGAACCATCTAAAGTTGGGCAAATGGGGACAACCAGGGGAGACGAGAAGGGAGGAGAACTCAGCCACAGCCTTATAGTCCAAAGTTCACAGTGGGCTTGACTTGGAGAAGGGAGGAAGACAGCAGCAGTAGCTGTCGCTTCCTTCAGCCAGGAGAAGCAAAGTCTTGGTGGGCATTCATATAGGAGTGAACAGTGGGAACTGCAGCTGAGCCAGCCAAGAGGCCTGGGCAAGGACAAAGTACAGGAGCTCTGCCATGAATGTTGGTTGTCAGGTGGTCAGTGTTCCAAACAAAGAAATGGAGCCACAGAGCCCCAACACCTTTTAAACACCTCAAATTCACCTCCTGTGGCCCTTGGTATCAGACTTTGGAGCACAATTTCCAAATCCTAGAACTTTTACATCAGAATTGCTATTTCTCTCTGTAACTGATGCCTGGTTGTAGCACATGGCGAGGTACCTCATGGAAGCCTGATGTCGCCATTATCCATAGGGCAAAACAAACCCCACCCACAAACATCCCAGCTATCCATGGCTATACTGACCACAGCCATAGGGGTCCACTTTGGGATTTCACAGAGCTTAAAAACTTTTGATTCAGCGCCACCTACTGGAAAGTAGAAGAAAGATATCTTCATAGAAATCTGCTAATGAATTGCAATTAATATATAGATGCCTGGACAAAGAAGGAGCCCATCAAATACCATGAATAACCAAGGCAGCAAGGCAGCTCAGAAAATGAAAAATCTCTAGAAAGAAAACTGGAACACATGGAAAAATGTGATATAAACAGCAGATAATTCAAGTTTGCAGTTCTGAAAATACTGAACAAGATGTGAGAAAGTACAGACAAGCAATTCGATGCACTCAGAAAACAAGTAAATGAACAACACAAGTACTTCACCAAAGAGGCTGAAACCTTAAAAACAACCAAATCGAAATCCTGGAGATGAAGAATTCGATAAAAAGGTCAGGAATGAACTACTGAGCACAGGAAACAAAGCCGACCAGATGGAGGAAAGAATTAGTGATATCAAAGGTAGGAATACACAAATGATGCAGAGAGAAGAGAGAAACCTGAGCATTAAAAAAAATGAAAGAGCTCTACAAGAACTAACTCCTTCAGAAAAAGCAATATAAGAATTTTAGGTATTCCAGGAGAAGGAGAGAAGGAAAAGGAAATGGAAAACCTATTCAAACAAATAGTGGATGAGAACTTCCTAAACCTATACAAAAAACTATATCCTCCATCCAAGAAACAAATAGAACACTTAGTTACCTTACTCCAAAGAGGTCTTCTCCACAGTACGTTGTATTAAAACTGTCAGAAGTTAATGACAAAGAAAAAATTCCCAAAGCAACCAGGGAAAAAAGATAGCGACTTACAAAAGAATGCCCATCAGGTATCATTGGACTTCTCAGCAGAAATTCCATAAGCCAGAAGAGAGTGGAACCAAATATTCAAAATACTGAAAAAGAGAAATTGCCAGTCAAGAATAATATATCCAACAAAGTTATCCTTTAAATATGAAGGAGAAATAGCCCTGGTTGGTGTGGCTCAGTGGATTGAGCACCGGCCTGCAAACCAAAGGGTCACTGGTTGGATTCCCAAGCAGGGCACATACCTGGGTTGTGGGCCAGGTCCCCAGTAGGGGGCGCTGGTAAGCCCCCCCAACATTGCCTCTTAAGAGGCAACCATACATTGATGTTTCTCTCCCTCTTTCTCTCCCTTCCTTCCCCTCTGTCTAAAAATAAATAAATAAAGTATTTTTAAAAAAATAAATAAATATGAAGGAGAAATAAAGACCTTTCCAGACATATAGAAGCTGATGGGATTTATCACCAGAAAACCTCTACTGCAGGAAATACAAAGGGGAGTTATTCTACCGGAAACAAAGAGTAAAAGGTCACAACACTGTGAGTAGGAACAACAAAAAATCCTTACAGCATAAACAGTGATAATTTCTGACAACAAACATAAAAGAGACAAAGGTTTGAACTGGCAAAGTAGGATAGAGATCAGGGGTACTAAAATTTAAACCTACTGTATACACGCAACTTTCTTTTTCACAAACCTAATGGTAACCACACACAAAAAGCCCCAAAATTAGACCCATAACTTAAAAAAGGAAGAAATAGAGGAAAGAAGCATGAAATACCACCAAACAAAATCAGCAGATAGAAGCACAAAGGAAAAGAACCAATGGAGGCACAGAGCTACCAAAAAACAAAGGACAAAATGACTATGGGGAATCATCATACATAAATAATTACCCTAAATGTAAATGGACTGAATTCACCAATAAAGTGACACAGAGTAGCAGATTGGGTCAAAAAAACAAAACCCAACCATATGCCATCTTGAAGAGATATATCTAAGCTACAAAGACAAAGGTAGATTCAAAGTGAAAGAGTGGAAAGTAATTCTTCAAGCAAATAACATCTACAGGAAAGCAGGTATAGCGATACTAATATCTAACTAAATAGATTTCAAGATAACAAAGGTAACAAGAGACAGAGACAGACATTTTATAATGATAAAGGTGACACTACATCAAGAAGACATTAACACTTCTTAATATACAGGGTCTGGCAAAAGTAATGCCTGCTTGAGTATGGTTGGTAGGGTAATAATATGGGTGTAATAATTTATAGTTTTAATTTGAACATTTCACCTAAAATGTCATATGGTGTGCTTGAGTGTGGTATTATTATGTTAAAGAATTACATGCTTATGATTTTGTAATAAAAAATTTTGTAATTAAAAGGGTCATTATTTGTGCTAGACCCTGTATATGCACCCAATTGGGGAGCACCGAAATATATAAAGCAATTATTCAGAGAACTAAAGGGAGAAATTGGAAAAGTAAAGAAACCTAAAAATAGGTGGAGGGTAAACAACATACTACTAAAAATTGACTGGGTCAAAGAAGAAAAAAAAGGTCAGATCAAAACATATATAGAGACAAATGAGAATGACAATACAACATATCAAAACTTCTCCAATGCAGCAAAAGCAGTAACAAGGGGGAAGTTATACCATTACAGATCTATCTAAAGAAACAAGAGAAATCCCAAGTAAACAACCTAACATTACATCTTAAAGATCTAGAAAAAGAACAAAAGCAACCCAAAGTCAGCAGAAGAAAGGAAACAATAACAATTAGAGCAGAACTGAATGAAATAGAGAACAAAAAGACTATACAAAAAATTAATACAACAATGAGCTATTCTTTGAAAAGATTAATAAAATTGACAAACTCCTGGCTAGACTAAGAAAAAAAGAGAAAAAACCCATATAAACAAAATCAGAAATGAAAGAGAATTTATCACAGACACCACAGAGATATAAAAGATCATACCAGAATACTATGAAAGAATATATGCCACCAAATTCAATAACCTAGAAGAAATGGATAAGTTCCTAGAAACATACAACTTTCTAGACTAATTCATGAAGAATAGGAAAATCTAAGTAGACCAATCAGCAGTGAGGAAATTGAAACAACCGTCAAAAACTTCCCAAAAAGTAAAAGTCCAGGACCAGACAACTTCACCAGTGAATTCCACTAAATAGTGAAAGATTTAAAACCTATGTTGCTCGAACTCTTCCAAAAAATTGAAGAGGCAATACTTCCTAACACGTTTTATGGAACCAACATAATCCTGATACCCAAAACCTGGCAAGGATAATACAAAAACAAAAACAAAAACAAAGACCTACAGACCAATACCTCTGATGAATACAGGTGCAAAAATTGTAAGCAAAATACTATCAAATCGAATACAATACATCATGATCAAGTGGGGTTTACTCCAGGGGCATGAGGATGGTTTGACATATGTAAATCAATCCATGTAATACACTACATTAACAAAAGAAAGGATAAAAATCATATGATCTTATCAATGGATGCAGAAAAGGCATTTGATAAGATACAACATCAATTTATGATTTAAAAACTTAATAAAATAGGAATAGAAGGAAAGTACCTCAACAAAATAAAGGTCATTATGGCAAACCCTCAGCCAATATTGTACTCCATGGTGAAAAACTGAAAGCTTTTCCTCTAAAATCAGGAACAAGAAAAGGATGCATACTTTTACCACTTATTCAACATTGTTTCTGGAAGTCCTAGCCAGAGCAATCAGGCAAAAGAAAGAAATAAAAGGCATCCAAACTAGGAAGGAAGAAGTAAAAGTGTCACTTTTTGGCAGACAACATGATTCTGTACATTGAAAAACCCTAAAGACTCCACCAAAAAACACTGGAAACAATAAACAAATACAGTAAAGTTGCAGGATACAAAATTGATGTACAAAAATCCACTGTTTTCTGGTATACTAAGAATGAAACTTCAGAAAAATAAATGAAAACAATTTCTTTTCCAATTGCAACTTAGCAATAAACTTAACAAAGGATGTGAAACACCTATATACAGAAAAATACAAAGCATTATTAAAAGAGATTGAAAAAGATATAATGAAATGGGAAGATAGTCTGTGTTCACAGATAGGAAGAATGAACATAGTTACAATGGCCATATTACCCAAAGCAACATTCAGATTTAATGCAATCCCAATCAAATTCCCAATGTCAGTTTTTTTAAAGAAGTTGAACCACAGAAGAACCCAGATAGCAAAATGAATTCTGAGGAAAAAGAATGATACTGGAGGTATCATAATGCCTGACTTCAAACTATATTACAGAGCTACAATAATCAAAACAGCATGGTATTGGCAGAAAAACAGACACACAGATCAATGGAATAGAATTGAGAACCCAGATATAAACCCACATATATATGGGCAGGTAATTTTTGACAAAGATCCAGAAACACATAATAGAGAAAAGAAATCCTCTTCAATAAATGGTGCCAGAAACATGGAACAGACTGAAAGTGACCAGAGAGGCAGGGGGAAAGGGATAATAGTGGAAAGAAGGGGAACGGACTAGACAAAGAAAATGTATGAATGACCAACAGATATGGACAACAGTGTGGGACTTGACTGTGGGAGCAGGGGAGTGGGAGGGGGTAGGAGGGCAAAGGGGGAAAATAGGGACAACTGTAATAGAATAACAATAAAAATCATTAAGAAATAAATGGTGCCAAGAAAATTGGAATGCTGTATGCAAAAGAATGAAACTTAAACAATCATCAAAAGCCAAGAGGAAATGCAGAATATACTTTCTGAATTGAAGAACACAGTAGAAGGAATCAAAAGCAGGCTAGATGAAGCAAAGGATTGAATCATTCAGCTGGAAGACAAGGCAGGAGAAAATCCCAGAAAGAGCAAGAAAATGAAAAAAAACTCAAAAAGAATGAAGAGGGGTTAAGGGAATTGCAGGACAACATGAAACATAATAATATCCTTATTATAGGAATACCAGGAGAAGAAGAACAGCAAGGGATAAAAAACCTGCTGGAAAAAAATAATGATGGAAAACTTCCCTAATTTGAGGACAGAAAAAGTCATACAAGTCCAGGAAGCATAGAGGATTCCAATCAAGGGGAACCCATAGAGGCCCACTCCAAGACACATCATAATTAAAATAGCAAAATGCAAAGACAAAGACAGAATCTTAAAGGCAGCAAGAGAGAAATAGGAGGGAACGTACAAGAGAGCTCCAGTAAGGCTGGCAGCTGACTTCTCCACAGAAACAGTACAAGCCAGAAGAAAATGGCAAGAAATATTCCAAGTAATGAAAAGCAAAGGCCTGCAACCAAGACTACTCTACCCAGCAAGGCTCTCAATTAAAATGGAGAGCAATATAAGGAGTTTCCCAGGAAAAAGAAGGTTAACAGAATACACCTCCATGAAACCAGCATTGAAAGATATGCTAAAGGGATTGTTTTAAGAAGATGAAGAAAAAGAGTGAGAGAAAGGGCCACAGGAACAAAAGGGGTAAAATGACAATAAATAAGCACCTATCAATAATTACCTTAAATGTAAATGGATTAAATGCTCCAATCAAAAGACATAGAGTAGCTGAATGGATAAGGAAACAGGACCCACACACATACTGCATACAAGAGATCACCTCAGAACAAAAGATCTACACAGACTCAAAGTGAAAGGTGGAAAAAAATATTCCAAACAAAGAGACCAGAAAAAAAAAAAGGTTGGGGTAGCCATGCTTATATCAGACAAAATAGAGTTCAAAACAAAGGCCATAAAAAGAGACACAGAAGAACATTTCATAATACTCAAGGGAAGAATCCATCAAGAAGACATAAATATTGTAACATATAAATGCCCAACATAGGGGTACCCGAAGACATAAGAAAAATCTTAGAGGACTTCAAAAAAGATATAGACAGCAACACAATTATAGTAGGGGATTTTAACACTCTACTGTCAACAATGTATAGATCATCCAAACAAACTATCAACAAGGATATTGTGGAACTGAACGACGCATTAGATCAAATGGACTAAGCTGATATATAGAGAGAGCCTTTCATCCCAAAGAAGCAAACTGCACATTCTTTTCAAACACACATGGAATATTTTCAAAGACAGACCACATGATACTACAAAAAACAATACTCAACGAATTCAAGAAAATTGAATCATATCAAGCATTTTCTCAGACGACAAGGGCTTGAAACTAGAAACCAACCTCAAGGAAGAAATTTAAAAACATTCAAACTCATGGAGAAGGAATAGCATGCCATTAAACAATAAATGGGTTAATAATGAGATCAAGGAAGAAATCTAAAAATTTTTGGAAACAAATGAAGATGAGCACAAAACAGTCTAAAACCTATGGGACACAGGAAAGGCAATACTGAGAGGGAAGTTCATGGCAATAGAGACCTGCCCAAAGAAGACAGAAATATTTCAAATAAACAACCTAACCCTACATCTACAAGAACTGGAGCAACAACAACAAAGCCCAGAGTGAGTAGAACAAAGGAGATAATCAAGATGAGAGCAGAACTGAATGACACAGAGACTAAAAGAACAATTCAGAGGATCAATAAATCCAGGAGCTGGTTCTTTGAAAAGATAAACAAAATCCACAAGCCTTCAACCAGACTCATCAAGAAAGAGACAGGACGCAAATAAATAAAATCAGAAATGAAAGGGGCAAGTTACCACTGACGCCATAGAAATACAAAGTATTAAAAGACATTACTATGAACAATTATAAGCCAAGAAGTTTGAAAACTAGAGTGAAATGGACAAATTTGTGGGAAAATATCATCTTCCAAAACTGAATGAAGAAGCAGAAAGCCTGAACAGACCAATAACAGCTGGTGAAACCAAAGCAGTAATCAAAATACTCCTGGCACACAAAAGCCCTAGACCTGATGGTTTCACAGGAGAATTTTATAATACATTTACAGAAGAGCTAACCCCTGCCCTTCTCAGACTTTTCAAAAAAATCCAAGAATAGAGAAGACTCCCAAACTCTTTTCATGAGGCCAGCATCATCCTAATCCCAAAACCAGATAAAGACACAACAAAGAAAACTACAGGACAATATCTCTGATGAACATAAGATGCTGAAATCCTCAACAAAATACTGGCAAACTGCATCCGGCAATACATTTAAAAGATCATACACCATGATCAAGTGGGATTCATCCCACGGATGCAAGAATGGTACAATATTCAAAAATCAATAAACATAACATATCACTTAAACAAAAGGAAAGATGAATCACATGATCATATCAACAGATGTACAAAAAGCATTTGATAAGGTCCAGCACCCATTTTGATGAAAACACTCAGCAAAGTGGGAGTAGAGGGACCATACCTGAACATAGAAAAGTTCGTATATGAAAAAAGACCTACAACCCACATCATACTTAAAGGGCAAAAACTAAAAGCTTTCCCACTGAGACTAGGATCAAGACAAGGATGTCCACTTTCACCACTTCTATTCAACATAGTATTGGAAGTCCTAGCCACAGCCATCAGACAAGAAAAAGAAATAAAAGGCATCCAAATGGGAAAGGAGGAAGTAAACCTGTCCTTGTTTACAGATGACATGATAGTGTACATAGAAAATCCTATAGATCTCACCAAAAAACTACTTGACCTAATAAGTAAATTTGGCAAAACAGCAGGATACAAAGTCAACATTCAGAAATTGAAGGCATTTTTGTACACCAACAATGAAATATCAGAAACAGAAATCAAGAGAAAAAAAAACCCATTTGCTATAGCAACAAGAAAAATAAAGAACCTAGGAATAAACCTTATGAAGGAGGTAAAAGCCATGTACTCAGAAAACTACACAACACTGAAGAAAGAAATTAAGGAAGACTCAAATAAATGGAAGCATATGGCATGTTCATGGACTGGAAAAATTAATACCATCAAAATGTCCATACTACCCAAAGCAATTTATAGATTCAAAACACAATCCCTTTTAAAATACCAATGACATATTTTACAGATATAGAACAAACATTTAAAAATCTATATGGAACCATAAATTACCCCAAATAGCTGCAGCAATTTTGAAAATGAAAAACAAATTATGAGGGATCACAATACCTGTCATCAAACTATATTACAAGGTCACTGTAATCAAAACAGTCTGGTAGTAGCATAAGAACACACACATAGATTAATGGAACAAAATGGAGAGCCCAGAAATAAACCGATGTCTCTATGGTCAATTAATATTTGACAAAGGCGGCAGAAGCAGAAGCATAAAATGGAGTAAAAATAGCCTCTTCAACAAATGGTGTTGGGAGAACTGGACAGCTACATGCAAAGAAATGAAACTCAACCACCAACTTATGCCACACAGAAAAATAAACTCGAGAGGGATAAAAGACTTAAATATAAGTTGTGACACCATAAAAGTCCTAGAGGAGAACATAGGCAGGAAAATTTCAGCTATTCCACACAGCAATATTTTCACCAATATATCCTCTAGAGCAAGGGATATAAAGGAAAGAATAAACAAATGGGACTTCATCAAAATAAAAAGCTTCTGCATGGCTACACAAAACAACAGCAAAATGAAAAGGAAACCAACCATATGGGAAAATATATTTGCCAATATTACCTCGGACAAAGGTTTGATCTCCAAAATATATAAAGAACTCACAGGACTCCACACCAGGAAGACAAACAATCCAATTAAAAACTGGGTAAAGGACATGAACAGACAATTCTCCAAGGAGGACATACACAGGGCCCAGAGATGTATGAAAGGATGCTCAACATCACTAGCCATCAGAGAGATGCAAATTAAAACCACAGTGAGTTCCCACTTCACACCAGTCAGAATGGCCATCATAAACAAATCAACAAACAACAAGTGCTGGCGAGGTTGTGGAGAAAAGGGAACTCTAGTGCACTGTTGATGGCAATGCAGACTGGTGCAGCCACTGGTGAAAACAATATGGATCTTCCTCAGAAAACTAAAAATGGAACTGCCTTTTGACCCAGCAATTCCACTGCTGGGATTATACCCTAAGAATTCCGAAACACCAATTCAAAAGAACCTATGCACCCCAATGTTCATAGCAGCACAATTTACAATAGCCAAGTGTTGGAAGCAACCTAAGTGCCCATCAGTAAATGAGTGGATCAAAAAACTGTGGTACATTTACACAATGGAATACTATGCAGCAGAAAGAGGGTTCTCCTACCCTTTGGGACAGCATGGATGAAACTAGAGGGCATTATGCTAAGTGAAATAAATCAGCCAGTTAAGGACAAATATCATATGATACCACCTATAAGTGGAACCTAATCAACAAAACAAGCAAGCAAGCAAAATAGAACCAAAGATATTGAGATAAAGAACAAGCTGATGGTAACCAGAAGGGTGGGGAAGGGGGATAATGGGGAGGAGAAGGGTAGGAGTCGTCAAGTAACATGTATTAAGGACCCATAGATAAAGCCAAAGAGGGGTGGGATTGAGGGTGGGAGGTGAGGGTCAGAGGGGTGGGGAAAGTAGTGAAAAGAAAAAAGAACTGAGACCCAGAAAATAAAAATTAAAAAAGATAACAGTGCTATGACTTCATCAGACTTACAGAATATATAATTCACAGGTAATATTTTTCCCTAAAAAATTTGAGGTTTTTCTCTTATGTCTTAACATTATTAAAGTAAATGCCTGCTTTTCGCAGTAAAAAAAAAGAATGAAACTAGATTACAATATGTCCCCATGGGCAAAAGTTAATTCGAAGTAGATCAAAGACTTTATTATAAGATATGAAACAATAAAAGAAAACATAGGTACTAAACTTATGGATCTTGGTTGTGGAGAACATTTTATGAATCTGACCCCAAGAAAAGGGAAGTAAAAGCAAAAATAAATGAATGGGGCTATATTAAACTAAAAAGCTCCTGCATAGCAAAAGAAAACAACAACAAAACAAAGAGGCAGCTGACCAAATGGGAGATGATATTTGCAAGCAACAGCTCCAACAAAGGCTTAATATCCAAAATATATAAATAACTCATGAAACTCAGCACCAAACAGTCCAATTGAAAAATGGTCAGAGGACCTGAACAGCCACCTCTCCCAAGAACACATACAAATGCCAACAGATATATGAAAAAATATTCAACCTCACTAGCTATTAGGGAAATGCAAATGAAAACTACTATGACTGGCTTATTTCACTTAGCATAATGTTCTCCAGGTCCATTCATAGATAAATGGTAATGGGGAAAAAACACAATTAAAAAAAAAAAGAAATGGCAGGGGAAAATAACCTCGAAAAAAAAAAAAACTACCATGAGATACCACCTCACACCTGTTAGAATGGCTATCATCAACAAGACAAGAAGAGGTTCTGGAGAAAAGGGAACCCTCATTCACTGCAGGTGGGAGTGTAGACTGGTACAGCCACTTTGGAAAACAGTCTGGCAGTTCCTCAAGAAATTAAGAATAGAGTTACCATATGACCCAGCAATCCCTCTCCTGGGTATCTACCTGAAAAAGTAGAAATGTATTTACATGTATTTGCAAAGATATATGCATCCCTATGTTCATTGCTGCATTATTCATGGTAGCCAAGACATGGGAACAACCAAAGTGTCCTTTGATAAAGGATTGGATGAAGATGTGGTACATATACACAACTGAATACTACTCAGCCATAAGAAAAGACAAAATACTGCCATTTGCAGCAACATGGATAGACCTTGAGAACATTATGCTAAGTGAAATAACTCAGTCAGAAAAAGTTAAGAACTATATGATCTCATTCATACGTGGGATATAAAACTGAAACACATGGACATAGACGGTAATGTGGTGGTGCCAGAGGGAAGGTGTTGGGGGGACGGGGGGGGCAGAAGCCAAATATATGGTAATGAAAGATGGTTTAATTTTAGGTGGTGGGCACACAGTGCAAGATACAGGTCTAGTATCATAGAAATATACACTTCAAACCTATATGATCTTATTAACCAATGTCACCCCAATAAATTTAATTTTTAAAAAAGCACATGGTTTAAAATTTTTTATCTGTAATTTTTAATTTTGATTTTTATATTGTCTCATTGCCCCTCAAAAGAGGTTTCATCAACTTATGCTTGTAAGTGTGTTTCCTCACATCCTATCTTATCTCTGCAGCATCTGTACTATTCACTTTTATCCCTGGTATATTCACATTCTGTCTTTTCGCCAGAAGTTTGTCACTGTTATTAGCTAAACCCCCACCCCAAATCCCAAGTTTAATTTTCTTGATATTCTATTTTTGTTTTCTATTTATTTTTGCTCTTTATTATTTCTACACTTATATTTATTGTTTTCTAACTCATGAAACTGGATGCCTAGTACATCTTTTTAACCTTTCTTTTTTGATGTAAGCATTTAAGGCATCATAAATTTTGCTCTAAGCTGTGCTTTAGGGGCACCTTACAAGTTTTGCTGTGTAGTGTTTGTTATTTCTCAGTTTTAAACATTTTCTAATTTCTATTATGACTTTTCCTTCGACTCTAAATGTTTTTAGAAGTGTTTCTTAATATACAAACACAGGTTATTTTAGGAAGTTTATATTGTTAGGAAGCTTGAACCATTGCTTTCCAAACACCTTTCCTTCTAACTTTCAGAATTCCTTCCTTAATAATTCTAAGACTTTCTTGTGATTATATGCTATATACAGGGAATACAGAATTGGAAATACTTTGGTTGCTACCCTCAACAAATGGAGTTGAACTTCTAGTCACTTTATCATTTCCACAGCCAGTGATAAATAATAGTTACCACTTATTATTTACGTTTAGCATAAGTGTATAGTAATCACAAAATATACTCTGATTTGTAGTCCTTTAGATATTTGTTGAGACTTACTTTATGGTGCAGTACAGGATCCATTTTCATAAATGTGCTGTGCTTGTGAAATGGAAGTAATTTTCTCCATTTGCTGAAATATTCTTCTATATACACACAATAAATTAAACTTGATAATTATATTCAAACTACGTACAGCCTTCCTAGACTATTTTGATCTCCTTCTATCAGTTATGATGAAAGATGTTTTAAAACATTCCATTCCAATTGGTGAATTTTTCAGTTTCTTACTGTTCTTCAGCAGTTTTGTTTTATGTATTTTGACGTTATGTACTAGGTGCAAAAAAGTTTAAAATTATTTTACCTTCCTGGTGAACTGAAACATTTATCATGATGTGATCAAAAGAAGAAAAAAGTCCCCATCCCCTCTGCCTCTCCCTTCTCCTGTCTCCTCCAATAACATCTTCTCTACTACACACACCTGGCTGTGGAAATGAAAAAGTGACTTGAAGTTTAACCCCATTTGTTGAGGGTAGCAACCAAAGTATTTCCAATTCTGTATTCCCTGTATATAGCATATAATCACAAGAAAGTCTTAAAATTATTAAGGAAGGAATTCTGAAAGTTTAGGAGGAAGGGCATTTGGAAAGCAATGGTTCAAGTTTCCCAACAATATTAAGTCGGCTCCTCAGACTCTACATCCACCCCCCTATATGATTTTAATCACTTGTACAAGCTGTAAGTTACCTATTTCTTCCTTGTTGACAGTTTTCATGTTTGCTTTCTTCTATTCCAACCGCTGTGTATGTGTCCAGTAGGTGACTCTAGACCAAATCATATAGTTTCAAAGCTGGGAGGAACCGTAAGAGATGTCTTAGCTGTTCATTCCCACCCCCAGTACACTTTATAGATGAGGAAACTGGATTCTGTATAGGCAAATTAACTTTTTCAGTCATACCTGTTAGCAGAGTAGAGATCAAAAACAAAGCCACCTCTTACTGCCTCATGCTATTTTTCCTGAATTCTTCCATCTGAGGTTCTGATAGTGACAGATCTAGATATCTGCTGAACCATTGGAATATTCTACCTATATAAACTGCTACAAACTTTTTCTTCTTTGGACTCTCTTTGGTGCAAAGGGACACTATGACCTCAGCTGAAACATGGGTTCTATCTAAGGATTTCTTTGCGAAGTAAAAGCTTCAACCATAAATCTATCAGTTCTTTTCAGTTTAGCTACTCCTGTAGGTTGAGAAAAAAACTGGTTCTCAAAGGTTCCAGAACCTCTTCAAATGCATATTTATGAGTCTGGCCTGGCAGGAGACATTCATACATCTTTTCACCTAGTGCAACAAATTTGTTGGCTTAATCCTGCTGTAGCGGTTCCACTGTATTGTTCTTTTTTAAATTTTATTTATTGATCTTTTTCAGAGAGAGACACAGAGAGGAAGACATCGATTTGTTGCTCCACTTATTTATGCATTCATTGGTTGCTTCTTGTATGTGCCATGAGCAGAAATTGAACCCACAGCCTTGGCATATCAGAATGATGCTCTACCCAACTGAGCTACCCAGCCCGGGTTGTATTGTTCATAATAAATTGCTTTTTTCTTCAGTTATGATACAAACTATCAGGATAATTAACATGGATGCTCCCATTCCATCTGATTATGCCACTACTTGGTGTGTAAACTGGTTTGGGGCAGACAGAGTTACCATTATGGTAAGTACCATGTGTCTTTCAAGCAGGCCATTGAATTTATCACTATGGTAAACATTTTCCACTGGTGATTTTGTAAAAACGTTCTGTGAAATTGTAAAATCCATGTAAAATCTCTGTGCCCATAATTATTATATATGTTTGAAGAATGAACTCTAGTAAATTAATTTTTTATTTTATATACACATATACGCACCATCAGCGTAAGAGTTTGATAAGATATTCTTGGGTTCGTATAACTGCTTCTCTTTCCTTTCTGCTCCCCTGCTCCATCATGTATATATACTTTTCATTATCTCTAGGTACCCCCTTCCCTTCTAGAGTCATTGAATGTATTGACAGTCACAGGTGGAATGCACTAGACATATGAAAACATACAGGAGAAGATAACATTGGGTTGACCAAAACATTCATTTAATTTTTTTCCGTACAAGGGCTCTAATAGTGTTTAGTTGTCTCTAACCTAATTAGAAAGAATTTTGTTAGACTGTATTGTGACAGCTGTCATATCTGGGTGCATTTTAAAAAAAGTCCTAGCTGGTGTGGCTCAGTGGATTGAGTGCCAGCCTGCAAACCAAAGGGTTGTCGGTTAGATTCCCGGTCTAAGGCACATGCCTGGGTTGCAGGCCAGGTCCCCAGTAGAAGGTGTGTGAGAGGCAACCACGCATTGATGCTTCTCTCCCTCCCTTTCTCCCTCCCTTCCCCTCTCTAAAAATAATAAAAATCTTTAAAAAATAAAAAAATATCAAAATTGGTGAATTTTTGTGCAGTCATTTTAATATTGAAGATGCAAGAAAATATTAAACATTTTCAGCATATTATGCTTTATTATTTCAAGAAAAGTAAAAATGCAACTGAAACGCAAAAAAAAAAAAAAAGACTTGTGCAGCATATGGAAAAAGTGCTGTAACTGATCAAATGTGTCAAAAGTGGTTTCCAAAGTTTCTAGAGATTATTGACATTTTGGCCAAAAAATTCTTTGCTCTGGGCTGTCTTATGCATTGGAAGATATTTAGCAGCACTCCTGGTCTCTACCCACTAGATTCCAATAGTGGGAGATAGCCAACATACTCGAAATATCCAAATCAATAAAGTTATTGGTAAAAGTAAAAAATGTGTCTTTTATGCAAAAACCTAAATGGACTTTTTGGTCAATCCAATACTTTGAGGACTACTGGTACATCCCCTTTGAAGTGAATTGTTTAGAAGGCCAATGAGGCTTTTTTTATAAGTATCTCCAATCCTTTCTTCTCTCCCAACCTTGATACACTAGTTAATATCCTTGTGTCCTTAAAGCTTCTCAGAGGTGATGAAGGCTAATTTCAGTGTTTATTAGACAATGTGTAGGAGTTAACAAGGTAAAGTGGGGAATGGAGGGGCATTCTAGGCTGAGCAAGCCATATAAGTGAGATAAACCAAGAACTAGGGCAAGGAACTTACTCAGTTTGTGTCCTGGAGGGGTGGAAGGTGATGAGAATTAGCAAGTGTCCAGGTCCTCACTGAAATGCTTATATATAACTCTAAAGAGTTTAGATTTTATAATGATGACACTGGGGAGCCACTATAGTATTTTTAAGCAGAGCAATGACTTCATAACAGACTTTTAGCAATGCTACTTAAGCTGCAGTCTATAGAATGAACTGAAGAAAGGCAAGTCCCAAGATTCATTAGGAGATTAATTTGAAGGCTGATAAAGTAATGCAACCTAAACATAGTGTCTGAACTAAGGTCTAATAGAGAAAAGAGAGATGAGGAGGGATGAATCTGAAAGCCAGCCAAAGTCTTCACAACTTCAAAGGATGGAAGAGTGAGAATGTGGGGAGAAATAAAGAATGAAGCCCAGGTTTCTGGCTCACACTTACTTGGTAGATGACCTGCCACTGCCACTGGCAGAGAATACAAGAGGAAGGGGAGAGGGAACAAGCCAACCATGTAATAGGATGGATAGTTGATTTCTGAACATATTAAAATTAAGGCACTTTATCTAGTAGATGGTTGTATATGGCTGTGGCTCATAGACCTCACAAGAGGTCTTGGCTTAAAGAAAATAATTTTATGTTGTGTTTTTTACCAAAGTAAAAAAATATTAAAAATAAATGTTTTTTTAAATTTATTTTAAAAGTTGTCATCAAACACGTGGAAGATGAAGCCAAGGGGATGTATTAAGTTGACTCCCCAAGGAGGGTGTATGAAGTGAGACGGGAGAAATATAAGACAGGTTTAAGAGAACCACCAACATTATAGATAAAGCTGTGCAGAGAAAGAAGAGATCTAAAATAATGGTATTTTAATTTTTAATTTAAATGTTTAATGTCTGCACCATTAATAGTGAGGAAAATGAGGAGACCAAGAGTGAGTGGACTTAGGAATTGGAGGAAGAGATATTTAACCTAGAGAGTAGCCTTCAGTGTCACACTCCAGAGAAGCCAGGCCAAAAAGGGATGAACATGCTCACTGACTCAGATTTGGCTACTAGACCTTCTTAGTGACCTTGGTTGGTGACAGCAGTTGCATGTAATACATTCTTTTGCAATTATGCTTTTACCAGTCTTCTCCACCAGAGACATATTTGCATTCTCTACAGTACCTAAAACACAGCAGGCACTCAATAAGTATTTGCTGAATTAATAAATTTGAATGTGATCTACCTTACTTTAAGGAGAGAGCCTAACTGAAGACTAGGTATTCTTTGCCAACAGTTCATTACTTGGTGGATAGTGTAACAGTCTGCTACATTTTGCCTCTGTGTCACAAGTTATTTGTGGAAAAACATCGTAAAAGTTCTTAGCTAAGACAGTTTTTAATTTGTTTTATTTGAGCATTGGGGGTTTTAGTATTAGTGATTATTAATATACTTATGCATTATTTTCTAACAGTTTTTCTCTCTTCTGTTTCTTCTTTCTTAATATGTTGAAACCTCAGTTTCAGTTGGAGTCAGTTGTACCCTATTTGGAAAAAGCAGCATAGGAAGAGAATGTGGTATGTTCTAAGAGTAAGGTTATTTTGAAATGAACTCCTCTGTGATATTTTGTAATGTGACTGCAATGTAACAAAATTAACATAAATTGCAATATAAATCATTATTCACAATTTGGATTTATCTGTTACTTTAAAAAAAAACTTTTGTACAAATTCATAATTCGATAATTTGTTTAACATATATACCTTATTCACTCTGGCTTCAACATTAAATGTTCTCTTGGTCTCCAACCTGCCAGCTTCCACAATCATGAGCCAGTTTCTTAAAATCTCTGTGTGTATTTATTTTTATAAAATGTACATACATATACACATACATATATAAAGATAGGTAGATAGATGATAGATAGATAGATAGATAGATGATAGAAAGATAGATAGATATAGATAGATAGATGATAGATAGGTAGACACACATATAAAATCTCTTATTGTTTCTTTTTCTCTAGAGAACCCTAATACACAAGGAAACAAACTTTTGCTTTATTATTTTGGGTATTCTGCTTTCCTTGCCTACTTCTGTGTTTCTTCTTGGTTTGATCTGGACTCTTGTGACACAGTTAATTACAGGTACAGTTCAGTAAAAGTGCTGAGACCTTACTGTACACTGCTAGCTATAGTAGTGGCTCCAGGATGAACAAGCGTAGGTCTCTGCTCTTGAGGAATTTAAAACTGAAAGTGATCAAATATCTATGGTTGAGGCAGATTGTGATCAACTCTGTAAGAGAAAGCTAAGCAGCACACAAGGGAAATTTGCAGGGAGTAATGGTTTCAGCTTGTGCAATTGAGGAAGTTTGGGGCTGGTCCTTAAGGAGGGGTGGGGTTTAAATTACTGTCTTGTGGTGGAGAAAGTGGGGTTGTAAAAGTATATCCCAGAAAGAGGAAACGTGATGAACAAAGACCTGAGATTAAAGAAGTAGAAGGTGCACTGGGAATAAGAATAAAAAGTTACCTATTATGTGCTATTATTTTATGGGTAGCATGATCTAGAGAGATATCTTCAGGATTAAACAGACTCTACAAAAGAGTCAGCCTGCTGTTTCCTCTCAGTATTATGGATACAAATGAATGCAAACATGTTCAAATTTATGTACAGCAGCCCCCCCTTATCCTCAGGGGATACTTTTAAGACCCCCCAGTAGATGTGTGAAAGTATAGATAGTACTGAACCCTATAGATACTGCTTTTTCCCTATACATACATACCTGTGATAAAGTTTAATTTAGCAATTAGGCACAGTAATAGATTAACAAAAATAACTAATAATAAAGTAGAACAATTATGACAATATACCATTACAAAAGTTATGTGAATGTGGTCTCTCTCTCTCTCTTAAAATACCTTATTGTACTGTACTCACCCTTCTCATGATGATGAGATGATACAATGCCTACATGAAGTGATGAAGTGAAGTGAATGCCCTAGGCATTGTGACATATAGCATCAGTCTACTAAGGGTTACTTGAATACAAGCATTGAAATACGGGAACCGTAGATCTGATAACAGAGAGGGCTACTAAGTGACTAACCAGTGGGGAGTGGATACAGTGTGGAAAGCTGAACAAAGGGATGAGTCATGCCCTGAGTGGGACAGAACCAGACAGCATGAGATTTCATCATGCTACTCAGAACAGCACACGATTTAAAATTTATGAGTTGTTTATTTCTGGAATTTTCTATTTAATATTTTCAGACCACGGTTAATTTCAGGTAACTGAAATCATGGAAAGTAAGAGTGCATGTAAGGGGGAACTATTTTACAAACAAAACCTCTGGATATACATTTGTATATATGCATATTCAATGGAATATTATTCAGCCATAAAAGGAATTAAGTAACAATTTATGTTTTATAACATAAAGGAACCTTGGAAACATTGTGCTAAGTAAAAAATGCCAGATACAATAGTCCACATATTGTATGACTGCATTTATATGAAATGTCTAGAGTAAATCGATCAATAGAGACAGAAAGCAGAGTAGTGATTGCAGGGATGGGGTGAGAGAGGAGACAGCAGGTATCTGTTAATGGGTACAGGGTTTCTATGCATGAAATTGTTCTGGAGTTAGATAGTGGTAATGGTTGCACAACACTGTGAACATTTTTTTAAAAATATTCAATTGTACAATTGAAAAGGGTAAATCTTTTGATATGTAAATTATACCTCAATTTTTAAAAATTATATGAGGCAGGTTTCTATGTTCTGATGTACAAAGATCTATATTAATTTTTTAAGAAAGCAGAATAGAGCAGTTGTACTGTGTTCTCCCATTTGTGTTTAATAGATGAAATAAAATCATGCTTTTATTTACATAGAAAACATCTATAAGTACACAGACAAAAAAAATTAACAATGGCTGCCACTAAGGAGAGAAGACAAATAATTCATGGGTACTTTTTAAATTTTAAGTGTTTTGCCATGTGTATGCGTTACTCTTATAATAAAGACAAGAAGGTACCCGAAATATCTGCACTGAGAAGGAACATTGAATAATACTGTATTTACCACTACTAGAAAGTGAAAACATATTTATGTCCTACTATAGCAGGAAATCTCTACCACTTGGATTAAATCTAGTCTTCTGCTTAAGTTCTTTTAGTCCGTGAGGTATGTACTAAAATGTGTGAGTCCTATATGCATCTGTGATGACACACGGATTTGATGAGATCTTACTGAAGTATAATCTTAACATAATGAGAATGTTATTCCACAATAACAGGCTTTTTTTACTGTTAGACATGCTACTTTAGTACTCTAAAAATCAGGAAATAAACCATTTCTCCTGTAGAAAATAAGAAAAATAAAATATTTAAATTCTGCCTGTGTCTCCCAAGTTTAGGCAGCAACTAAAATAATTTAAATAAGAAAATCTTTAAGTTGAAAGGGAACTTAATAGATCATCTGGGTCCCACCACCTACAAAATGCTTAATTCCCTTTTAAACTATAATTGCTACCAAGAGGTCAACCAGTGGTTCCTTGAGTACTTTCAGTGACAGGAACTCCCTGTACTCTGAGATGGCCCATTCCATTTTTGCGTATAGTTGGATTAGAAAATCTACCTTATTAATAAGGTGGTACCTAGCTTTTGGAAGCTTCTTCCTAATTAATCTAGTCCTTAAATTATATACAAATATAACTCATATGTATGTACATTTATTTATTATCTATTTAGTTATATTTAAAAATTCTCTTGGGGCAAATAAATTATGAAAATCCTAAACCAGGAAACATTACCCACATTTTTACCTGAGTATATTTTTTCGAAATAAAATTAATAAATTCAGGGATCTTTTTCTCAAAAGCAGTCTGGAAGTAAAACTTCTGACTTCTTTTCTTCAGGTATTCATATTAGAGAATTGAAGTATATATATTTTTAAAGATTTTATTTATTTACTTTTAGAGGGGGGAAGGGAGGGAGAAAGAAAGGGAGAGAAACTTCAATATGTGGTTGCCTCTTGTACATCCCCCACTGGGGACCTGGCCTGCAACCCAATCATGTGCCCTGACTGGGAACCGAACCAGAGACCCTTTGGTTTGCAGGCCGGTGGTCAATCCACTGAGCCACAACAGCCAGAGTTGAAGTATATTTTTAAATGCTTGAATAATTATATTTCACAAAACTTTATCTGACACTCTTTTATGAGAATGGTCATTTTCTAATATGTATTATAGTTACTTCTGCCTTTGCCATCTCCCCGCTAGGCTCTTTGAAGGTGGGCTCCTGGTCTGAGTCTCCCCTCACTGTACTGGCTAATGAAAAACACAATGGCCCCAGGATCAGGGAATCTGAGTTCAAGTCCCAGTTCTTTCTAAGTAGCTTGTTCCCTTTCCCATGATGTCTCTCAACATCTCTAGACTTCAGTTCTTCTCTAAACCAAGAGGGTTGACATATATGATTGCATTCACCTCTAAATATTTTATTATCCTAAGTTAAATTTTATCTATGAGGCCATCAATGGACCTTTCTACCCCTTTATCAGTGGACTTCAACTCAAAAGGAAGGGGAAGCTTTACCACAGCTATTATTTTGAAATCATGCTCTCTAACTCCCTTAAGAGTAATACAACAGAAGGGAAAAAGGAAAATCACAGAAAGCTACTAACATACTGAGGAAATTTACTGTTAAAGCAGAAAGCTTTTCAATCAATCCAAACTATATTTACTGTTTCGAGTCATTAAAACAATAATGTGTGCTAATATTATATGCATATAAATGATTTTAAGAAAAGTTATACTCTTTCTAGTTAACTGATGTTACCATAACATGCAAGTTTAATCATTACTTTCTTAAATATTTTTTAAAATTGTTGTTCAAGTAGTTTTATCCATTTCCCCACCACCACTCCCCCATGCCCCACCCTCAACCCCACCGCCCCTTGACTTTGTCCATGAATCCTCCATATATATTCCTTGACCACCCTTCCCGTTTCCCCTTGTCTTCCCCTCCCCCAACTCCTCTACTCATTGTCAGTTTGTTCTTCACTTCAATGTCTCCGGTTACATTTCACTTGCTTGTTTGTTCTGTTGATTGGTCTCCACATATAGGTGAAATCATATGGTATTTGTCTTTTACTGCCTGGCTTATTTCACTTAGCATAATGCTCTCCAGTTCCATCCATGCTATCACAGAGGGTAGGATTTCCTTTCTTTCTACTGTGTGGTATTCCATTGTGTAAATGTACCACAGTTTTTTGATCCACTCATTTACTGATGAGCACATAGGTTGCTTCCAACACCTGGCTATCGTAAATTGTGCTGCTATGAACATTGGGGTGCATGGTTTCTTTTGAATTGATGTTTCAGTATTCTTAGGGTATAATCCCAGCAGCGGAAATGCTAGGGCAAAAGGCAGTTCCATTTTTAGTTTTCTGAGGAAATTCCATACTGTTTTGAACAGTGGCTACACTAGTCTGCATTCCCACCAACAGTGTACTAGAGTTCTTTTTTCTCCACAATCTTGCCAGCACTTGTTGGTTGTTGATTTGGTTATGATGGCCATTCTGACTGGTGTGAAGTGGTATCTTATTGTGGTTTTAATTTGCATCTCTTTGATGGCTAGTGATACTGAGCATCCTTTCATGTGTCTCTGGGCCCTGTGTATGTCCTCCTTGGAGAGGTGTCTGTTCAGGTCCTTTGCCCATTTCTTAATTGGGTTGTTTGTTTTCCTAGAATGGAGTTGTGTGAGTTCTTTACATATTTTGGAGATCAAACACTTCTCTGATATATCTAATCATTACTTAAGCATTGTAATCACATTACTAAATTCAGTATGACACTAGTCTTCCATCCTGACTCCAAGATCTTATCTGTGAGATCTATGTCATCTATATAACCATCTACTTGTATTGCCCTTATCATAAACAGGTTTTTTTAAAAATATGTAAGCAAATAGTTAAAGGTATAATAGAGTTTTGTCTGTGTGGTATATGCTTCTTAGATTTAGCACTATGCCTAAACTAAACAAACTAAACTAAACAAACTAAAGAAATACTGTTACATAAAGATATATTTAAATAATATTACTGTCAAAGTATCAAGATGGCATATAAACCCAAAATGTCTCATTAATGAGGAGTAGGATAAATCTCCAGTTTCAAGTTTTGAGATGTAATTAAATCTTAATAACTAGCAAGAATTCAGAAAGGCCATTAAAATTCAAACTTCTGCTTCTGGAAAGATAAAGTACATGTGCTTTTCCCTGTTCCTCCCACAAAGCACAGCTAAAAACCATGAACATGGTATATAAAACAAACATAAGAAACCTCAAAAACTGGAGAGAAAAGGCATATTGACTAGGGATCTCAGGACGCAAGCAACATTACAGTGATGAGTTCCCAGGGTTTTCTTACAGCCTCATGAAGCTGAAGAAGCTGGCAACCTAGAAATGAATTTGAGCACAAAGGAAAAACAGCCTTAAGAAAAGTTTGCTCTGTAGACAAAGGACCAGGAAAGGGGCAGCTTAGCAGGACAGAACACTTTTAGACAAAATTCTAGCCAAACACCACAGGAAAAAAATGTGACTACCCCCACATCACCAAAGGCTTAGTGGGGAGCTTAAACTTCCACATTCACAAGGTTGTAATGAGGCATGCCTCCCCTTCCCTGCTGCAGTGGTATACAAAAAGGCCTAGTGTAAAGTCAGCAGTTTCACCACTGCCCAGAGGTAATATGGCCATCCCCCTTCATGGAGTCAGTGGAAGCTACATAGGGAACAGTAACAAGGCACTCCTACCCCTTCCAGTCAGAAAAATCACTGAAGGCCTAGTGGGGAACCAGTACTTGCACCCTTATACATCGACTCCTTAAGTTTCAAAGGAGGTCAAGTGTCCTCCCATCCCCTGACAAAGTGGTGACAGAAGAAACCAGCTAAAACAGAAAGTTTCAATGAGATCCAGAATCTCGTGACCTAATATGCCAAAAAAACTCCATCAAAAAATCACTTGCCAAACCAATAATCAGAAAGATCTCAAGCTATGTGACAAAAGATTCAATAGATGCCAACGACAAGATGACAGAGATATTAAAATCACCTGACAAAGTTTGAAAGCAGCCATCATAAAAATGTTTCAGTCAGCAATTATGAACATGCTTGAAACAAATGAAAAAAGACAGTCTCAGCATTGAAATGAATACTATGCAGCAGAAAGAAAGAAGGAGCTCCTACCCTTCACGACAGCATGGATGGATCTGGACAGCATTATGCTAAATGAAATAAGCCAGGTGGTGAAAGACAGATATCACATGATTTCACCTATAAGTGGAAACTAATCAACGAAACAAACAAGCAAGCAAAATATAACCAGAGACAAGGAAATAAAGAACAAACTGGCAGTAACCAGAGGGGGTGGATAATGGGGGAAATTAGGGGAAGGGTCGTCATGGAACATGTATAATAGACACGTGGATAAAGCCAAAGGGGGGTAGGATTGAGGGTGGGAGGTGGGGGTGGGTGGAAATGGTGGCAGGAAAATTGAGACAAATGTACTTCAACAACAATAAAAAAAGAAAGTCTCAGTAAAGAAATAAAAGGTAGAAGAACCAAATGGAACTCTTAAAACTGAAAAATACAGTAACTGAAATAAAATACTCAAGCATAAGATAGGTTCCGCAAACCCAAAAATAGAACAATATTAATTACCCAACCTGAACGAGAGAATAAAAACAAAGAAATAGAACATCTGTGATTTGAGGGACAATAACAAAAGATCTAACATTTGTGCCATCAGAGTCCCAGAAGAATAGAAAAAGAGAGTAGGCTAAAAGTTCTTAAAAGAAATAAAGGCTAAAAACTTTCCAAATTTGGTCATAAAATATATATATACACACACACATAGATATAAATATATAGATATCAATAAAATATATATATACACACACAGTTTGGCAATAAAATACACACACACACACAGAGATTCCAAAAGCTGTGTAAATCCCATACAGAATAAATCTGGAGAAATCTACTTGAAAATACATTATCATCAAATTTAACAAAGAAAAATCTGTTGAAGTCAGCAAAACAGAAATGATACTTTACCTATAAAGGAAAAGAATTCACACGACAACAGGTTTTTTCATCGGGAACAATGGAGGCCATAAGCATGAGACCCACAAGATTTTTCAAGTGGTAGAAAAAAGGACTTGTCAATTCATAATCCTATATCCAATGAAAATATCCTTCAGAAATGAAGAGGATATAATGACATTCTCAGATGAGGGGCAACAAAGAATTTATCACCAGCAGACCTACTCTACAAGAATGGCTAAAGGAAGTTCTGGAAACTGAAAGGAAATGATAAAAGAAGGAATCTTGGAACACCAGGAAGTAAAATCAACATTGTAAGAAAAATATCGGTATATATGACAGATTTTTTCTTCCTTGAGTTCTCTAGGTTATTTTTGTGGTGATGGAATAGTTCTATATCATGATTGTGGAGGTGGTTTCAAAAATCTGTGATATGATAAAATGGTGTAGAATGATACAGAAACATCATAACAATGTCAATTTCTGGGCTTTGATAATGTACTATGGTTATATTGAGGGAAACTGAGTGAAGAGTACAACAAACTTCTCTGTACTATCTTTGCAGGTCCCTGTGAATCTATAATTACTTCAAAATAAAGCTTTTTAAAAGTCTAATCAACACCAGGCCATTCCTTTTCTAATACTGAAGAAATATATAACAAATCCTAATAAGAGTTAAAGGCAAAGTCATTCAGAGTCTGCTGGTCATTTTTTTTCTGTTTTTTTAATTGAATTTATTGGTTCACAAAACCAGACAGGCTTCAAGTGTACAACTCAACAAAACATCATCTGCACAGTGCATCGTGCGCCCATTGCCCCAAAGTCTCTTTCATTCCCAT
>PVJD01011687.1:0-44631 GCA_004026545.1 Mormoops blainvillei | reverse complement strand
GTGACTTCCATGGGGATGCTCCAGGAACCATCTTAAAGTATTACAGTAGGTGATCGAGAGCCAGGGGAGAGGGGGCGGAGAGGGCTGTGAGACGCATGAGTGTCTGTGATTTAGAAAGATCAAGAATTCTGTTTCAGAACCAGAAACAGCCCGTCCCTGGTAGAGGCTACTACTTGTAGAGAATTTGATGCTATTTCTTCGTAGTCATGATAGAGTATCTTAAAAACTTTAATTCAATTTTATGTGCATACACAATATAAATTTACCACACTGGTATAAAATGACTTATTTCTTCTCATTTGGAGAGAAAAATAATCTTTCGCTTACTAGAGACAACCTCTGTGATTTTAAGAGGAATATGCACTTTCAGATGATTTCAGCTATCAAAACAGAGCCTCCAAACATGAAGTGAGCCCCCAAGACCCCAGAACTACAGAGCATTTCCGTAAAACTCATGCATTTTATTTTAGGAGAGCCAGGGGCATTTGTAGCTTCTCTCCCAGCCAAGGAGTGTATGAGGTCTGCCCAGAAGGTATCCAGCCATGTAATATGAAAGATAGAGACAATTATTGAAGAAGATACAAGAAAATTGTACATAGGACAATGATGCCTCAGCCCCCTTCAAAGTAGGCACCTTGGGATCTCACACAGTTCTCCCAATTGCCATTAGCTGCCCTGTCGTATTTCCCTGAACATCATTGGTGGTCTGAGATCTCTTCCCTTTCAGAGGTGATTTTAGTTTTGGGAAAAGCCAGAAGTCACAGGTTACCAAATTTGGGCTGTGGCGGGGCTGAGTCACCTGGGATATTTGATGTTTCACCAAAAAACTCTGCATGAGACATGATGCATGAACGGGCATGTTGTGATGAAGCTGCCAATCACCAGTCACCCATAGCTGTGGCCTTCTGAATCATCTGAATAGTTTCCATGTAGGAATGTTCAAGCTTAACACAAAATTTGATGCAGATTCGTTGCTCTACTCACTCAGTCATTTTGAATGCAATTACCACACAGTACACATGCTCACTCAACAGCATCTACCACCCCCACTGACAAGTACAGTGAAGTCATCCTTGTTCACACATGTGCATTCCAGTCGGTTCTCCTTAACTGCAGGTTACATTGATGTCATGCAAACCGTTCTCATTATATTAATAATGTATGGGCTTTTGCCGGACAGGTCTCGTATATGAAAATGCAGTAGTGAAGGGTGGACAAAACATCAAAATCAGATACCAGATCTACGAAGCAGAGCCATGCATGGGGGTACGAGCTCATTCATTTGTCCCCCAAAGAGGAATTAGCGCTCATGCTGTGCCAGGCTGTGTGCTGAGTGCCGGGAACACAGGCAAGGCCTTCCGGGCAACTACTCATCAGAACACAGCAGACAAGCAGGAGGAAGCAGAGGCGCGCTGCACAGGGAGCAGGAGGCAGGTTCTGAGGACCCGCGCCCTGCCCCTCTGAAGCTGCATGACCCCTGCAGGCCGCTTTGCTCCTTTGAGCATTTGGAGAACGAGGCGAGTGAGTCGCAGTTCTTCAGGGCAATGAGGTCTTACGGTTTGATGTCCAAAATGATGGCCCCAATTCATCAAGAAAAAAGGTTATATCTACTGTAGTTAAGAAAAAAAAATACATGTAAGCTTTTGTACAGACTTTCAATTTTAAGAGATGAAACCGTTAAATTGTGGTAATCAGTGGAATAAGTGGCTGCCATTTAAAAGAATTCACTTACAGGGAATATTGCATTCCCAAAATGAGAGGCAAGGGGAGGTCAATAAATAGAAAATCGCAGAATCTGAGCACTAGACAAGGCGCTTAAAGATGGTCCGATCTAATTCCATCATCTAAGAAAACTGGGGCCCAGGGAAACCAGCTCTGACTACCCAGCAAATTCGAGGCAAAAGGGAACTAAGCTGCGAGGCTCCCAGCCGGACCAGGCTGAAGCTCCCAGGTGTACCACGTTGCTGTCATTCGCACATTATGGGTAAAACACGCAGTAGCAGCAACTGGGCTCAAGGGGAGAGGAAAGGTGCTCCGTTCTTCAAGGCACTTGGCCTCCAGGAGCTGTTTTACTCAAATAGCTTGAGGGCTGACTAGGGTAACCAGAGGTGACTAGGGTAACCAGAGGTGACTAGGGTAACCAGAGGTGATAACCTGGGGGCAATACAGACACAAAGCGGTTCATTTTCTTATTTACACAGTTACTTAAACCATGTTCCACATCTTCAGACATGTCACTCAGTAATAAAGTTTACGGCTGATGATGAATTAAACTCAATCCCATATCAATCAGCACCAGGGAAGGCTGGCCCAGAAGGTCACCTGCTACTAGAGAGGAAATGACTCACCCAGAGCCAGCCAGTCGGCTGGCATTGGCAGAGCCCTGGGCCAAGGGTCAGAAGAACCAGTGCTCATCATTCCTGGGTTGCTGCTGTCACAAGGGTCTTATGGGCTATAGGGGCACCAAGATGCTGAGGGCTCAGCCATCAGGGCCCCACGGCATTTACCCCACTGAAGACAAAGCCCGGAGCACCAGAGCACCAGAGAACGGAGAGCACACACATGTCGGGCAGAAACGGAGCTACGCCTCTGACTCCCCAACTGGACTCCAGCAAGCAAGCTACTTCTCTTACCCCAGGTCCCTCACAGGTGAATTTAGAATGAATATTAACTCCCCAGCTCACAGGGCGGTGTGGGGATCAAAGGCGATGTGTGTACGAAAGCAGCCAGCGCAGTGTCTCGGGCAGAGCGGACTCCGGTGTTGGCAGACCTGAGTTGGGATGCCAGTGCTGCCACTCACAGTCAGCTGGTGCTGGCGGTCACTGCACTCCTCTGTGCTCTGACCTCCGCATCTCTGAGATGGAGCTGAGACACCATCCGCACCTCAAAGGGCAGTTTTGAGGAATAATATTTAAAGGCAGATTCCTAGCACAGACTCTGGCCCACAGTAGGTGCTCATTTCATGTTTTCCGTAGACAGCGGTCATCAATGTTGGAAGTATTCTAAAGGCATGCTGCCCTTCCGCCTAGTGATTGAATTGGTGCTCTGCTTTACACAGGAAGGAGATGGGAAGCACTCGGGCAAGGCGGCACAGCTAGTGGGCTGGAACCCATCTAATTATTCGTTTCACTTTTTTCTCCCATTAATTGGTAACATGGCAAGGTTCAAAGACCTAATGATTAGTTATTAGCTCTCCCTGTCCGGTGAAGCCAGCTATCTACCCACTCCACCTGGCTCGGCCATTCATTGGGAAATTGCCTGAGTGGCAGCTGTCGAATTTGTCAAGCTCTGAGAGCTCTCGGTAATGATCTCATGCGCTTGGGGCAGAGAGCTCGTGCTAACGGCCACGGGCCACCCGACTTCCTCAGGGCACCTTTCAGGCATGCAAACCTCTTCTAGACAGAAGGCAGGAGGGAGCGGAGTGGCTGAAGGGTTAAAATCAGCTGCTCTATTACTAGACTTGTTGCGTGCGGGGGAGTAATATGTTCTCAACTTTCCTCCTCCCCCACCACCTTACCCTTGCCTTTCTAGCCTATGATAATCAATCCCCCGTTCCAGAGAGAACTGAAATGCCCACGAACTATAAACAATTTGGTGAATGTTGGAAATATGCCCCAAGACACTACGGAGGACCCTCCCACAGGGCACGGTCCCATCAAACCAGACACCTCAGTCACCCCGTTTTCCTGAGGGGGCCACAGGTCCCACTGCACTCTCAGCAAAGAAAGTGTGGTGCCAACCCTGGCTCCTCTCTTGCCATCCTCCTTTATGGCTTTTCTCATGATGTCGGCACACTCTGAGGGCCCCTCTTTCCATATTTCTTACGGCACGTGTCCTGCCTGTTGAGCTTTGGGGTCCAGCGAGCTGTATATTCTACTGTCTCCATTATAAGCCTATGAGCTGTTGAGGGTTGACCTTCATACGCTGTCCTCATCTGCCTCCACCGTGGATATAGCAGGGGTCCCAGCGCAAGGTGAGCATCCTACACATGCGCACACACACACATGCGGGTACCTAAACAGAGACACACATGTGTATATATGTACATATTATAAAGTGCTTATCAGTCTGCACTGCACCTAATGCTTCACAGATTGAATATTTGGTTTCCAAGGACACCGCCCTCTTCTCTGGAAGCACGAGCCCGACCCCCTTGCAGCTGCAGCCCGGCTCGGGGGCAAGCACAGCCTGGGCACACGCCGGGCTCTCGGGGCGCGTTTGGATCACAGAGCCTCAGAGCGGGACGACCTTTAGTGAACACCCTTCATTTCACAAACAGGGACAAGAGGCCTGTCCAGGATCATTAGCAGCCAGGAGAAGCTGTGCTCCCAGACCTCCTCACCAGCAGCACAGAGAGCCTGAGCTATTACAAAGGCCCCCGCCAGCACTTCAAAAAGGAACTCTCATCAAACCTTTCATAGCAGTATGGCAGTCTGAGAGATAAGAGATAACTGACTTTTTTTGCAAGGGAAAATTGAATAATAAGGCTAATTCCCACCGATCCTCAGGATAAGTGGGGTCTGACTTTACACTTCAAGGGGCTGGGACTCACAGAAAAGACGATGTTCCATTAAAATGGGCAGTTTGGCAGATACAAAAAATAAGCATCCACTGCAGGGAATTCTGACTATAAGAGGCAGGAAAATCAGCTTCGTTAATGACAAAATGCAGATGCTTTTCTTCCTGAACTGAAAAAAAAAACCCCACAGAGTAAATGACATTGCAGCCTGTAAAGTGGTATATGAGGGCTCTCTAAAAAATGTATGAAATCTCAAGGAAAAGATTCATCAGCCGGCCCCCTTAGCACTGAAAATGTCGGTTAATTTCTCATCTCTTGCATCAGACAGGTGGTGATTAATAGAACACAACAGAGAGCAGAGGGGGCGGTGCTTGTGCAAGAGGCAAAGAGGGGAAATGGTAAAGGAGGGACAGAACAGGAGCTTCAATCTGAAAGGAGAGCGACCGCACAGGTATATTGTAAGATGGAGCCCATGGAAGGGCGGGAACGAGGACGGACACAGGCATGGGGAAGAGAAGACACTCCTGAGCTGCGATGGTAAGAGTGAGCAGAGGTTAACAAGCAAATGGCGGAGAATGGGAACTCACGCATGTTAGGCAGAAGAAACGGCTTGTGCAAAGGCCCTGAAGAAGAAGGGAGACGGGCTGTCGATGTTAAGAAATGACCAAACCCCTAGAGAATTTTCAGTACTTTGTTTGAGCCAAACTGAGGACAACTGCCAGGAAGTAAAACCTCAACGGATTGAGAAAATGCTCCAGAGAATGGCAGTTTTGTAGCTTATTTTATACATTAGAATATAAGGGGGAGACAGAAGGAGGCTTATATGAAATCAATGGGTGGCAGATTAAGGGGGTGGGAGAAAGCAAAAGGGGGGATATCTCTGGGACTGGATTAAAAAAGCAAATGGAGAGACACCTGTTTTACATTGGTGGGTACAGGATAGTTAACATAACATTGATAGCACATAGAGATGGTACTTGGGGAACAAGATAACAATGAAGGCTTCCTGCTCTGGTGGGAGACTTTGCCCTGAGGGGTCTGGAAAAGAAGATTATTCTGACATTCCAAAGGTATATTATCTTAAATGCAAAAAGACAAGAGATAGGCTCGCTGAAGGTGAAGCGGGTGTGACTATCGACTTGCTTCTAGTTAGGGATTTTTGTGTTCAGACCATCCTAGGTACTTAGTTTGGCCTTTCAGTTTGAAAGGTCACCTCTGAGCTTGTCAGGTTTTGCATGTGGCCCCCTTTCCATCCACAAACTGATGGAGTAATGGAAAGAAGGCAGTTTTGCGGGGATTTCAGGGACCATTAGATGACAGAAGATAAATAGAGGGTCTGGATCAGTGGTTCTCAAAGTTTTTGGTCTCAGGAGTCCCTTTTGTTCTTAGAATTTACTGATTTACCGTAATAGAAATTAAAATGGACAACTTTTAAAAAACATTCATCTAAAGCACCAAAACCAATTCATTATATGTTAATGTAAATAACATTTTTGTGAGGATATTTTTTCCAAAACAACAAATAAAATGGTGAAAAGAGTAACACTGTTTTTTATTTTTGCAAATTGCTTTAATGTCTAGCTTAATAAAAGATGGTTGGATTTTCATACCTGTTTCTACATTCAGTCTGCTGTGATATGTTTGGAGTTGAAGTGTATGAAGAAAATCTCACGTGTAGCAAATCTTGTCAAATGGTGCTTTTTTAAAAGGTCAGTCCCAATGTGGACGCTGAAACCATATTAATAAACTTTGCACACTCTGTTAGGAAAATCTATTGGTCTATCTTTCACTTTGAGTGGATCTTTAACCTACGCAGAATATTACAACCTCATGTACTGGACATTTGGAAAATACTGGTTTATGCAGATCTTCCAAATGTCGTGCAATTCATTATACAATACCTGAAAATTATGTTCATTAATATTACCCCCAAGCTCATAAAAAAATCTTTATTGCAAAGCTGTTAAGCTCACAGTGATAGACATAAGTTTTCTTCAAATTCATATTTTTGCTTCAAAGTTCCCATTTTATCACTGGCTGTTTTCCTTGAAAAGCAGCTCACTTTTTTGCACTTTTGAGAAGCTGTTCGCCAAATGCCCTATCTGAATAACTAAAAGGCGCTAGTGCAGCCCGTGACCCGAACAATCCCATGCGCGTCTCGTGGGACAAGCGTCACGCCTCAGTGGGCAGCAGGAAGGCTTCAGCTTATACTTGCCATTTTGTCGTGCGGAATATTAAAAAGAAGTGTACTCAAGGGCTGAGGTTTAATTGAATTAATAATTTGCACCGTTTCTTCAAGCACTTTCTTAAGTGAATCTGGTGTTTCTGTTTGTTTTAAACTGGCAGCGAAGAACACAGCGACCACGGCGCTGTTTGGAGCCAGCAATTGTACTCCCAGCTACCCCATCAATGCCGAAGTCATCGCAGGGAAGAGGCAAATGATGCCTTAGCGTTATTATGATGACAATAGCTTTCCCTCGCCAGGTATCCTGAAAAGATGTTGGAGAACCCTGGGGGTCTGAGGACCTCGCTTTGAGAACTGCTGGTCTAGACTAGATGGGGCAAAGCCTTGTTAGGCATTTGACATGGTTTTATCTTTAGCCTGTGAGGAGGCAAAGAGTCACTGAAGTGCTTTAAGCAGGAACCTGACCAGTTAGATTTGAGTTTTGAAAAGATCAGTCCGGCTGGTGTGAGAAAAACTAAAATGGGCAGAGGAAGGAGCAGGTGAAGAGAAAAGAAGTTCTCTTCTAAGAGACTCTGAGAGCCATCCAACCTGGAGATGCTGGTGGCCCGGACAAAGGTGGCGTCCATGAAAATGGAGAGAATGACAGAATTGAGAGACCTTTAGGAGGTCAACTTAAGAGGCTCATCCTCCTTCATACATAACTGGAACCTGACAACCGGCTCGTTCCCATGTGTTCCAACAACGGCACAGGGCACGGGTCACGGGTCAAAGTTTATCCGGTCTGTCAAAGAGCACTTTACCGCCATAGGGCTTGAATGGCCACGCTAGATTATTTGAACATGTGTTTGATTGCCAGGCATAAATCCTATTTCTAAATTGCATTAACTTTTATGCTTATGGGCACCTACAGCCTTACCCCTTGCCCACCCTTTCGATTTCTCCATCTCTGCCTCCCGTGACGTTCTAACCATAAGATCTACAGCCTCCTCTCTCTCCCTCTCCCCTGCAGTCCTCTCTCTTTCTTGATTATCCCTCCCCTTCATGCACCCACACCCCATCACCCACCACAGGAGAGGCAAACTGCTTCCCCTAAGTATCCCCAGGATCGGGGTCTGGTTCAGGTCTCCTCACATGATCCTGGACCATGGGGGCCTTCTCCTCACTGACCTCCCGTTAGATTGGCAGCTGCCTTTTTTCTCCTTGGCCTCCCTCAAAGCCCACCCCAAATGTCACCGTCTCTGGAGAGTGCTCCCTGACCCACAGGCAGAGGGTGTCACTTTCTCCTCTGAACTCTGACAGCACCTTGGGCTATCACCATTCGTCACCTGGAGTCTCTTTGGATACCCCAAGTCACTGCAAGGTAGAGTGAAGGCTTCATAAAACATCTGCTGATCTCTCTCTTTTTTTTTTTTCTGTTTCATAGAAACTGGAAATATAATTTTCATTACACTAACTTCTTAAAACATGATTCAACTCTAATTAAACGAAGAGGTCTTTATTCACCACTGAACCCAGCAATGTTGGCACAAGGTAACAGAAAAACTGGAAGCTCCTCAGAGCTCCAACTGCTACAGGAGCGGGCTATATTTGGGAGCCAATTAATTTCACAATGTTGAAAATTAATGCATTTAAGATTCAGCCATTTACATCCCTTTTTCCCCATTAAAACATCTTAGCTGTGCTGAGCCTGTCATTGTCTTACTTGTGTGTCTGTAGCGTGCTTGTGTATGGGGGACCTCAGGCTTGCTAAACACATTCACTGGCTTACTCCTTACCTTCTAAAATTACAGTTAATGTTAAGAAACTTTCAGGTCAAGCCACATACATCATGCAAGTGAGCACTGGCTGCGGGCACATGCCTTCTGCACTGGCTTCTAAGAGAGTCGGAGGTGGGGGCTACAGCGCCCCTCTACGGTCTTCTCATGCTCTACCCACACTCTCCCTGGTGGGCCTTGCAACAGCTTCTACGGCCACCAATGTACTGACAGCTGCAAAATCAATAATGACAATGACAAAATGATGACAATAGGCAACATTTATTGAGCACTGACAACATTCTAGGTGCCCCGCTCATTTCTTATATGTGTGTCTCTCATATAAGTCAAACTCTAGTGTAGGTGCTGTTAATACCCTCATTTTAAACACAGGGGAAACTGAGGCTAAGTAAGGGGAAGTATCTTGCCCTTCCTGATCACTTCGCTGGTGGGTGGCAGAGCTGAAGTTTCGTAGCCCCTGTTACGACGTCTCTCAGCTCACCTTTATGACAGCCTTTAGACGTCTTCCTCCTGGGAGTCCCCCAGGTAACTGAAAGTCGACCTGTCCCAAACTGGACTTCTTTTCTGACCCTGAAATCTTTTCTCCCTGCTGTATTCCTGGCCTAAATTAATTGTTCCACTCTCAATCTCATTGTGAGTTCTCCAGTTTCTTCACTCCTCAGGTCCCCATGAACCCCGGCCCGCTGAGTCGAGCCAAGAATGGTCTCTCTAGCACGTCCCTTCTCTTCACCTCCACGGCCAAATGCCTTGGTTCAGACTGCTCGTTTCCCATCTGCCAACCAGCCTTCCAGTTCTCACTGTTCCAGTCCGTCCTTGGGACTGTCCCTCAGGGGACATCTGGGTGGTACAGATCACCAGCTCCGTCTTCCCAGTTTCCTCCAGCTGCTCAGGCCAAGTTTGCAGGAATATCTTTGATTCCTCCCCCCGACCCCTTCCTCCAGGGTAGCCAGCAGGCGTCCTGCCGACTCTGCCTCCAAACCCACTCGGGTCCCTCATCGTCTGGTTCCAACCTGCCTTTCCAAATTAATATACTACCAGCTCCCCACCCCGACCCCCAAGTTTCTGCTCTCTTTTTCGCCAGAACGTAGTATGCTTTCAAACTTTCGGGCTTTTGTACCTGTGGTTCCTCTGTCTGATACCTTCTTCCCTTCCCTGCCTGATGGGCCTCTCTCATTCTGCAAGACTCAGTCTAATGTCCTCTCATTCGAAAAGGTGCATCTAAGTACCTCCAAGCACGGGAGCTGTTCAGTGTTCCCAAATCCTTTCAAAGCTGTATTACAGAACTCGGGGTGGTGCACAGTAAGCATTGACAGTCCTTAAGGTCATGGCATGCAATAGTATGAATGAAGATAAAAATCCCGATCACAAGAGTGTCACCAGGATGAAATGGGATGACATATGTAAAACACTTGCATGACCTTGATTAACCCCTTCCACGAGACAGGTATGAATTAGTTGGTCACTTAACTGGTGAATGAGTCCAGCTCATCAGAGAAAAATTTGTTTGTTTCTGCACAATAACCAGTGATCGACTTAAGGATTCACAAAGGCCTCTCATGAGTATCCCTCCTGACTGTCTAGGGCCAACTGTATTCTAATTATTTGTGCATTTTTTTCTCCCTTTTCAAACATGGGGATTGAGCAGCCCAGCTTTCCTCTCAGGTATACAGGCCATAACAGACACTACGTTAAGGGTTTGTGGAATTAATAACTGAAATCAGACCTATGTGGATTGATTCCCTGGGCCCAGGAAAGACTCGCCACTCCCCCCAAACACTTAATTCACCTACTTGTTATACACAAATTATTTTACCAGGAGGCAAAAATCTTTTCTTTTACAATGGAAGAAAATGTACACCTCAGCAAAATGACAAATTTTACAGATCTTCATACTGCTCAAGAATAATGAAAATAGTAAGTGTTAAACCTACAAATGCCCTGAAGCCAGAGTTTGTATCGATTTGTTGAAGCATCTGTCTCCCTCTGGATACACACAGAGCAGCTCAGAGAAGGGATCATGTCTCATTGTCTCCATGGTTGCTCACTGGCACCACAGCACTTTTTCTCCACTTTTTCTCTCCTTCTGTACTTATTTAATGTCTGTCCCTCCTTCGGAACACAAGCTACGTGAGAGCGGACTTCATGAGCCTGCTCCACAGCCCTGTCCCCTCCCCTGAACAAGCATCTGGCATGCAGGAGTTGCTCTGAAAGTGTCTGCTGAATAAATGAATGGCTGATTCTATAAGCCTTCCCATCTCATTTTCTATGTCTGATCAAAGAATAAAAATCTAGCCTCATAAAAAAGGTAAACAGCTAACAGTGAGAGAGTTAAAGGAAAAAAAGGTAATGTGATATTTTAAAAATCCCTACTCAAAAGTGATTCTATGCGATTGTCATTATCCCGGAAGGAGGAATAAACTATGATCAAATTACCAAAATGATAAATCTAGCCTAGGAAGGCTGGTTACACCATGAATAATCACTGAAGACCTGAATTCTTGCCCCTGCTATAATTTTAGAATTTGGGGCTTTACTGCTATAGTAAATCAGGAAATATTGAATTTGTTCCTTTAAGTGAACTCAGGTGGAATGACAATAGTCCAGGGGAAGTGTTAGTGATATTTAATCTACATCCCAACTTTGTTTTTTAAGCTATATTTAAAAATTATTTTCATTAGCCCTGGCTGTTGTGGCTCAGTGGATTGAGTGCCGGCCTGTGAACCAAAAGGGCCGCCAGTTCGATTCCCAGTCAGGGCACATGCCTGGGTTGTGGGCCAGGTCCCCAGCAGGAAGCATTCCAGAGGCAACCTCACATTGATGTTCTCTCTTTCTCCCTCCCTTCCCTTCTCTCTAAAAATAAATAAATGACAACAAAGAAAAATTTTTTTTAATTTTAAAAATTATTTTCATTATTTTCCAGATGCTATTTAACTAAAATACAAATTTTTATGTTATAAAACATGGTCAATTAACCAGAGGCAAGTGGGTAAAATGAGCACAGAGAAGACACTGTAGCAAAGAACATGGTCATGGGCCCAGCCTAGACCTGGGCTTGACCCCTGCCGCAGTGCGGCCCTGGGTAGCGACCAGATTTCTTCCTCTAGAAACCAGGATTTGCAAAGACCCTGGGAGAATTCAATGAGACAAAAACATTGCAAAGCACCCAGCGCTGCCCCAGCACTGTGCATAATAATAGTAACATGTAACAGTAACAACAAGCATCTCCAAAAAATGTCGCAGCAGCAAAAAACCGGATATGCTTGTTTTCAGGGTGAAAAAAAAAAATCATCATCAGGGTTTCTTCACTGAATAAACTAGTAATTTTAGCAGCACAGTCTGGAGGCCTGTGGTTTAACAAGCAACTAATTAGACACTGGCGCTCCCTAAACTCTGAGTGACACCAGCTTCAAAGTGCACACACACGGGGACTCAGGGGCAAGGACGGTCGTTGGCCAGCTCTCTCCAGAAAATACAGCTGAAAACGAACCCCAGATGATCCTTTTGATAAAAGTCTCTGAAAAGTACTCAGGTTAATAACGTGAACAAAGGAGGTCTTCTGAGGTTCCATCAGCTTCATGCCACCTGGCATCAGACCGTCCCTGCCAGTTTAGGCTGAGAAAATAATGAAAGCAACAACTGAAGGTAACTTATGCAAATGAAAGGGCAGGAACACAAGGCTGGGGTGGAGGACTGCTCTGAAGGGTGAGTGATTTGAATAATCTGCTCGAAGGACCAGCGACAACACCACACGGATGACTCTCTTGCCCAACCAGAGGTCATGTCACTGCTCTCCCTCCCCTAAAGTGTCAGCGGGGGCGCTTTCTTCTGCCCATGCGCAAATCTAAGTCTCCTTGGCTTGGCCCTTAAGGCCCTTTATAATCTGACCAAACCCTCTGCCTTACCCCTGCTGCTTCCTACACCCACCACCTTCCGTCCATGCGAAACTACTTACAATTTCCCAAACTCACCCTGACCTTTGTGTTTCCATTCGGGACAATATCAGAGAGAAAATGTGTTTTAAAAGCCAACGTCTAAGTCATTTAAAGAAAGTAGTCCACAATGAACCACCACAAACAACTTCTGTCATAGGAATTGTTCTCCCTCCGGAATTTCTAGAAACTACAAAACATTCCCACCTACCAGCATCCCCAGAAATTCTGGCTTAATTGATCCAAGTTGGGGCCCAGCTCGAGAATCACTGTTTCAGGTGTTTGCCAAAAGGCCCACCCAGCCAGCTGCCTTCATTATGTCACCTGCACAACCCCTGCAGCGCTTGAGTTTGGGACCCCTGACCTATTCCACCTTACTGAATCCTCACCATCGCCCTCAGGGTAGCCATTTTACCTCAGTTTATATATAAAGAAACGTGGGTAACTATCCTGGTCCAGGTAACCCAGCTCTCGAGGGAGTGTGGAGTGAGGACCAAAGCCAGGGCTGTTCAGGTCTGAGGGCCGGGCTGTCCTCCCCACCCTGCTCTGCTGCCCCCTGCAGAGGGAGCTCCAGCTGCCCATCAAACCTTGCCAGCTCATTGTTAAAAATTCCTCATAGCTTGAAATCGGTTGTTGTAGAAATATTTACACCATGGACATAGGCAAACTCTACAAATCTGGGGTTTGGGGTTTTGCTTATTTTTTAAATATTTTATTTCTTCATTTCTAGAGAGAGGAGAAGGGAGGGAGAAAGAGAGGGAGAGAAACATTGATTAGTTGCCTCTCACACACCCCCAAATGGGGACCTGGCCTGCAACCTAGGCATGTGCCCTGACTGGGAATTGAACTGGTGACCTTTTGGTTTGCAGGCCTGAGCTCAACCCACTGAACCACACCAGCCAGGGCTGTTTGTTTTGTTTTTGAAAGTCAGTTTACCATCACACCTCGTAACCCCAAGGCACCAAGAAAAAAGAAAGAAAAAAGGTCAAATTCTGTTCCTTCAATTTCAGGAAGCAGGTGAGTAATGCATTTTAGAAAGATCTCAACTCCAAACAGTTAAAATTGAAGGAGTTTTGAGGTTTGAAGAGGTGCACCTCAAGTCTGGAGAAAACACACATCTGTCATTGTGATTAAGATGCCACACAGGTACAGGCGCACTTTGTATGCTGCTATTTGCTGGGTGCACTTGACTCAGAGCCATTTAGCGACAGTGGGAACAGAGAGCCGAACAAGGTGTTTTGAGGCGCTCCCCGTTGCCGCCACCGACAGCATAATCGGAAATGTTCACTGAAACCGGCCGCCGCGCGGCCCTGTCTCTGCCTTCGCCGCTTGGAAATGTCGAGTTCCAACGCTGAAATGCTGGATCAGAGGCCCCTATTCAGGAATGACAGGAGAGACTAGCAGAAGCGGCCTGCCCTCTGTGATCTCGGGGTACCAGTGGAGCTCCGAGCCGCATTCCTCCCCTGCAGAACGGTGCCTCCCCCCGCAGGGCTCCATAGCTATAAAGCCTAGTTAAGCAGGCACAGTGATTTTAGGGAAGGGAGGAGACTGTAAACTGAAAAGGGATAAAGGGGACTACTGTTTGCTGAGTGCCGAGCTGTACAGCCAGGCACTGAGCTAGACGCTTTCACGTATGGTACCAGCACTGACATTGACTGAACTATTACACCTCGAGCCCTATTCCGGGCACTTGGGTACGTGATTTCGTTTAGTCCCCTTGAGAACCCTGTGAAGTAGCTACAATTGCCCCCATATTAAAATGTGGAAATTGAGGCTCAGATATCAGCTAGATATCAGCAATACTAGTTGCCAAGGAAAGAGCCGTTCTGCTGGTTCCTACCAACCGTCAGTGACACGAAAGCCGCAAGGACACACACGAGCCTCTCCAGGCTTTGAGAAGTTTGTCACCAAGGTTCCTCCCGAGGAAGAGACCAAGCACCAGAAGGACACCACGCCCGCTCCCAATCCTGACTGTCCAAGTCAGCCGGCAGGCGTCTTAAGGGTGAAATGCAGACAATAAAACCTCCTAGGGCCGTGGTTCAACCCAACCAAGAAAGAAGTAACACTGACAAATGTGAGATGCAGCGGATGATGGCAGAGAAGGCCCGAGGGCAGGCAGAGAGAAGTCCCCATCCCTTGCCCCACCCCCACTTCTCTCTCCAGTGCGCTGAGGGCCACCTCTGGCAAATGGAGCTGACCCTTGAAGCCTGATGGCCACGGATCAGGGTGTCGGCTTGCTAACACTCCAGGTCTGTGTCAGATTCCCACTATTTTTCAGCATAAATTAAATGGGGTGAATACTTTCTAATGGCTGCTGCCCCCAGAATTACATGACAGCCTCCAGGAGGACCTACAACAATAGCTGGACGTGAGGATACAGCTGATGCTGGGAAGTTTCTCATTAATTTAATTTCTTCTTTCCTTCTGGCTTGTGGACCTTCTTTAAAAAAGCTGATAGAAAAGAGCTGCACAACAAGCCACGGGTCCCCCCAGCCTATTTAAGCCTAAACTGGGGCCACTAAGAGCATCGCAGAGCAAGTGGAATTCAATATTACATTAATACCATCACCGCGCATCACAATACTTCTTCACGTTTATGAAAATTTACAAAGGATGTTTCTGCACGTTATTTCGTTTGACTTTCTCTTCTTCACTGAGCACTTTTCAAGTGCCTGGCGCTCCCATGCGTCACCTCCCTTCACCTTCACGACACCCGAGCACAGCGGCTATTTCACAGGGAGGGGTTAGCCGGGCGGAGGGATTCATCTGGGATCACACAGCCAGTCAGTGGAGACTAGGGTTTGAACCCAGGTCTGTCAGACTCAAAAGCTTCGTGTAAGCCCTGCAAATCTGCTTCCTGTGAGGGGAGTGTGATGGTTTGGGGGCAGGCACTGTTTCCTCACCCTTGACGTTTCTTCCAGGTGACAGGAGCCGCTGAGGATAATATCTTTGGCCTCTTTTTGCCCCACCCCTGCGCCTGATGAAACAAAATGTCCTTTTGGATGAGTATGGAGGGAGGAGATGGGGGGAAGCAGCTCAGCCCTTCCTCCCTTCCACTTGGGAGCACAGGCTGTGCAGCTCACCAGGGCCGGGTTCTGGCTCCCACAGTCTTGCTAGGGGTCGGGGTGGGGCTGCAGCTGCCACCGGCCTCGGTCTCACCCTGGATTCAACAGCAGGAGGCTCTGTTGCCCACAGACATGAGACGCTCTCCAGCATCACCATGTCCGTAACGGAGGTGACATTTTGGCTCTTAACCTCTTTAGTCCTTTGTCTTATTCTCAATTAATTCAAAATTTAGGTGGAAGAGAGGGCAGCTGAGTGGGCCTCCTTCAGAGACTTGGACAATTCTGATTGCCACTGTACAGACAAAATCTGGAAAAGGGGACAGTTCTTTCTTAAAGAAAAGATAGCTTAAATGTCAGCAAAAATGTGATAAATAGCCGAAAACATTCCTACGTTATATGAATGTAATTCCTTTAGTTCAGATTAGGATGCATGGTTTAAGGAGAAGAATGGGAGAATGTGAGGATAGCACCAAAAATACCGCAAACGTAAAATAAAAGAGCAAGCACAATGTAAATGACTACAATGTAAATAAAGACAATTATAGGGGCATCCGGTACCCACGCTGCGATCTTAATCTGAGGCAATACAAAAAGCAATTTGAATGCCAATTCAATAAATGGTAATTATTATTACTATTATCAATAGCATCATAATTCTCAAATAAACCTCAGAAAACCAATAAGACCCCAGAATGGAAAATTAACCAAAACATTTCCCAACTGCTAAGAAGGAGACAAGGACAAGTTTATGGGGATCACTCCACCCCTCCCTGCCAAAGATACAACAAACCTTATCTGGTGTTGTATAACCAAGCTCAGAAAACTCAGTACCCTTTTAGGAGCCATGTATAATTTGGAACTCATTCTGAGGTTTGCCTGCTGCCAGAGTTCTACCAAGACACCCGCTAAACGACAAGGCTGAGACGTACTGCTATGACTCCCAATACTTGTGCCAACAGAATGCTAGAGCAGAAAGGGCCCTCCGCAGTCAAGCTCACGCCCCTCAGGGGGAGCTGGAGAAAGCCCAGGTGGTCGCGCAGCGCCGAATTACCCTGACATCTCCAGGCCCCAGCACGGTGCTGGGCCCGCAGTGTGTGGGAGTGAGGCAAGTCAACGGTAGAGCCAAGACTGGGACCTGGGTCTCCCACGCCGGTGTCCCTTCCCTTTCTTACACTGCGTTGCCTGCGGTGATATTTGTCTGTCCATTTCACCCACATCATGCATTCACACTATTATCCCATCACAGGCCAAACCAATGGGCCTCCAAGACCAGAGGAAAGATTTCCCACAAACAAACAATTGGTAGAGTAAGGGCTGAGGTTCAAACCAGGGGAAACATTGGACAGCACGCGCAGTAGCTAAGCACAGAGCTGAGCACCCTTCCATTCCCTGATTACAAGCACCAGTTCACCAATTTCGGAGATGCTAGCAATGAACCTGGGCAGAGAATAAATGCAAAGCCGCGTCATGTCACCCTTATGAAGCACCTAGATTATAACAGCATCAAAAAATGGCCTATTGGATCAGAACTATTTTTAGAAGCACAATCCTGTTTTTCTCTCCTTCAATCCAATTAGCGCTTGTGACCAGGACTAGAATGTCTGAATGCAGCGGAGAGGCAAGTCACTCTGGTTGGAAGCAAGAAGCCGGATGGGGAGAGACTGTCAAAAACACACTTAGTGCAAGTGCACCTACTGCAGATGATGAACACAACTTCCAATTAAGCCACCCGCAGATACCTGTCACCTTCTACCTGGCGGCTTAAAAGCAACTGGCAGGATTTGCAGAGTCTAAGGGTTTTTAAAGAATGAAGTCGTTTTTTGTTTTTTTGCTTTTTTTAAGATGTTATTTATTTTATTCTTTTAGAAAGAGGGGAAGGGAGGGAGAAAGAGAGGGAAACCTCAATGTGCGGTTGCCTCTCACGCACCCCCCACTGGGGACCTGGTCCGCAACCCAGGCACATGCCCTGACTGGGGAATCAAACCGGTGACCGTTCGATCCACTGAGCTAAACCGGCCAGGGTGAAGTCGTTTTTTTTTTGTTTGTTTGTTTGTTTTTTAAATATCTCTTTTTTCAAAGGAAATAAATTCCACACATTTAGGGAATCGCATTTTCCCACCATAGCCCAGAAAAGTGTGGGGGCTTGTCCCAGGTCAAGCTCAAAGGCAGCTGCAGGGCTGACACTCATCCCAGGACCCTGAGTTCCAGCCCCTGCCATCTGCCATCTGCCATCATCACAGCTGCCTTTCCATGGGAAGACTGTACTTGTTTGAGGTCCCTGTGCCTGTGGCACAGCAAAGAGAAGTTCTTAAAAATCTACAGAACCCATTTTTAATTTGAGGCACAAATTGAGCAACTGTTTTACATGAGGGATTATTTTCATTATTTATATGAGCTTCATTCATTTCCTTCAGTCTTGCTAAACTTTATTAAGCTGTTCATTTGCTCATATAAATTCCTGTTGGATCAAATATCTTTAAAAATAAAACATGTTTCCCTGGTGGAAGACCGTATATCTAATATGTGTTCATCTGTAAGAATTATGATGCTATTGATAATAATAATAATAATTACCATTTATTGAACTCCTATGTGCTCAGCACTGTGGACGTTACTTTGTATACTCGCAGGAAGGATAATTATAAAATAACTACTACTTATTAAATACTTATCGTGTTTGGTCATAATGCTATGTATTTAAGTACTTTAATTAATTTAATGATTACAATAATCCTAAGTAGTTATTACTATTATTCACATTTTACAGAGGAAGAAACGGAAACTTGGAAAAGTTAATATCTGCCCCATCTGACATCATGAGCAAGAGAAAAAGTCAATATTCAAACCTACTGGCTTCTAGAACCTTTTCTTTAAAATTCTCATCCAAGTATGTTTATTGATTTTAGAGAGAGAAGAAGGGAGGAGGGGGGGAGAGAGAGAGAGAGAGACATCAATGTGAGAGAAACATCAATCAGTTGCCTCCACTGCTCACCCTTGAATGCACATCGAACCCATGATATTTTGGTATACAGGACGACACTCCGACTAACTGAGCCACCCAGCCAGGGCTGGATTCTAGAACCTTTTGTCTTTTTCTTACACAATGCTACATACAAACTTATAAAAAGTATTGGTTCAAGTTCCATTTCCAATAAGAACATTTAGGGATGTAAGGACAAATGAAACAGTGCTAAGATGACCTATTCTCTATAAAAATGTCCTGGACTTATCCATGGTCTGGGACAAAGTAACTCTGCTACCAAATTCTCTGAAGAAAAATGTTGCTGACAGCATCGGGTAATTAGATGACGCTGAAATCCGAAGTGCATCAGAACTACAGTGGAATTTCGGAGTAGGATAAAATTTGCTCATTGTGCCATTTTAAAATATATATGCAACAAGGCAGTATTCCCATTTTCAGCAATTAAATGGCTAAAATCTGCAACCTGATGTATTTACCAACCGGGAATGCTACACTCCTACAAGGACCTACAAGGACCTAAGTTCGAATCAGCAGCCCCACAGGCTGTCATGTTACAGCAGAAAACCAAACAAATGAGACAGAAATGTTGCTGTTGCCTAGAGAAAAAAATTCTCCCCGCCACTTGTTCTGCTGTAGAGAAAGGCTGAGTCAAAATTAAGGATGCATCAAGGACATTGCCTGCACACCAGCTGACAGAGAATGCAGAGATGAAAATATCTGCAACATTTTCCCTCATTAGAAGAATTGTTTTATAAGGGTTTGGTTGTGCCTTGAAGGTTAGATGTTACAACCATTTAATATTTCACTTGTCTTAAGAAACCCACACAGAAAGGCAGGAAAAAGAAACAGATTAATAAAAATGTGAATCTATGAAGTGGCCCTGTTTTGCTTTTTCAGTTCAGTGATCACATGCAATATACGTAACACCTATGAGCAGAGTTACAAAAACCCGGACGTTTTGTTCTCTGTGTTATTGCCAGACCGTCTCCAGGGGCCCCCTTCACCTGGGGCCCCCTTCACCGGGGGCCCCCACCATTTCTTTTGCATAAGGGCCAGTCCTGACAACCCCAGTGAGAGCTCAGAACCAAGCTCCATAGGGCCTGAGGGGCTGAATCCTCGCGCGATTTGGGGCAGACGCAGGACTGGGGCCGGCAGGCAGGTGGTTCGCTGGTTGCATCCCTCTCACCTGGGAGCGTTGGAAATGCAAACGACTCTGAACTCTGGGGGTGGCACGCAGCAATCTGGGTTTAGCAGCCCCTTCCCCCTCACTGCGTGATTCTGACTCCCCACTAAAGTTGGGGAGCCGCCCATGCACAGCCTGCATAGCCTCTCCCATCTGCGCATCCTCAGCTGCAGGCGCTAAGATCCTATATCCAAGCACTCTGCCTCCACCCTGCCCAGGGCCTGGGCCGGCCTCGCTCAGCCGGTGCATTAGCAGGTGCCAAAGCAGCCCTCCGAGGGGCCTGGGGTGGGCCTGCTGACTCAGACCCAGAGTCTGACACCGGCTGTGCTAATAGGCTGTAGTTCTATCTGAAGCCCCAGGCTGGATGGCTGAGGCCTAGTCCTGGTCGCTCTCTCCCGGACCCCAGCCCCCGCCCCCCTCCCAGGGCAGCCACTTGCGCTCTCAGTTGTCCCTCAGACTGTCTGGATAGCCCGGAAGCAGGAGGTTCCTCTGCCACTGCCCGGGGACTCGGAGGGCAGCACCCTGCCCCTGAAGCCCCTCCACTGCCAGGGGAATAAGATCCCCAATCCAGACTATAATTTGGGCTGCTGGCTGGGTCCCTCCCTCCCCAGTCCCCTGTTCTCTCCCCATTTCCTGGCTTCGTCCCTTCCTCGCAGCCTGCCGCTGAGGCCCCAGGATGGCGTAATGCAAGATTCTTTTCTTAAGAATCTTGCAGAAAATACTGCATGGAGACTCGGCAGCCAGGCCCTGCCTGGGGCTCTGTACTTGAGGGGGTTCTACTTCAGCCAGCTCCGGAAGCCCCCTTCCCATGGGGCAAGGAGTCCTGGAAGCCAAGGAGACATGACCACGTGAGCGAGGGCCATGCCCCATGCCCCCTGGACACCCATTCTGGGTACCCGGGACCTTGTAAGCAAGTGCCCTCATCAGTGGCCGGAGTCCATCCTTGGAGGGTAAATGGTGCTTCTGGTACGCACCCACCCCCACCCCAGACCTGAGGAGTGAGGCGCACCGGGCTTAGGTGTGTGAAGTGGGGACTATCCCCTACCTGTGCAATGGTGGATGGAGTTGGGAGTAGGGAGAGAAGGAGGGGCTGGCAGTCCCCACAGATGTGAGGGGCAGGCCTGATGCAACCTGGTGACAACTAAACCAAATAACCGATGTCAGGACCCTAGTAGGAACCAAGAGATACTTGTGGAGTGAGTGTACACAGAGGTCTGCTTTGGTCCCCTGTTGGGTCCTCACAGCCCACCTGCACCATTATCCCATTGTGCAGGTGAGGAAACTGGGGCTCGGAAAGGTCAGCTGACCGGCCCAAGATCACAGAACCAGGAACTGACCCCATGTCTGTTCCACCCAGGAGCCCGCGCTCCTTCCCTATGTGTGGCCATTTGGCCTTGGCTTGAATACTTCCAGCTCCGTGGAACTCACTAATTCTTCAACACAACCTTTAATATTTCAGGCAAAGTAAGGTTGTTGTTTTTTTTTCCTTCTTTCCTTGAGCTTAAATCTCTCTGCAAATTTCAACCACGTTTCCTTGTTCTGCCCATTGGAGCCTGCACAGAGTTTCGTCCCCTCTCCCATGCAACCTTTCAAATTAAAAATGGCAAAACCCCCCCAGGGGTCTCTTATTCTCCTTCACCCTCTCCTCCTCGCAGAGAATGTCCAGTCCCACTTCCTGATCAGGCCTCTGAAGACAGATTCCAGTCACTACCCTGCACAGTACCTCAGAGGTCATGGCGTGCAGAAATGTTGGCCAAAAAGTTCATACGGTTCTTTTCTGTAAAATGAAAGACACATTTTTCATTTTCACCGATAACTTTATTGATTTAGATATTTTGAGTATCTCCCACATGATATAACGTTGATTGTTCTCAATTAATGTCTCAATTTGATCATTATCAACTTTAACTGGTCTACCTGACCATGCAGCATCGTCCCGCAAGAAATCTCCAGCATGAAACTTTGCAAAACACTTTTGACACGGTCGAACAGTCACAGCACCTTCTCCATACACTGCACAAATCTTTTTTTCATTTGTTTCAGTTGCATTTTTACCTTTCTTGAAACAATAAAGCATAGTATGCCAAAAGTGTTGCATATTTTCTTCCATCCTCAATATTAAAATAGCTACACAAAATTCATAATTTTGATAAGTTTTTTTTAAATGCATGCTGATGTGACAGCTGTCACAGTACAATCTAACAAAATTCTTTCTAATGAAGTTAAAAACAACTAAGTGCTACTGGAGCCATCGTACGGAAAAAACCAAATGAACTTTTTGGCCAACCCAATACAACCTATCTGAGGCCTTGGCTAGTAGATTTGCACACACAGGTAAACATTTCCATCACCAGCAGTCCCGTCTCCTAAAGCCCAAGCCTGTGGAATGTCACATGTCCTTGCCTGTAAAATGGGAATAATGAGTCGCACCTGCCTATTTTTCATGGTTGAATGAGTGTTATTCCAGGTCACTGGCTTCGAAATGACATTGAACTGCACAGCACTGCACAGGTGTGGGGGTGACGATGGCAATGATGATAATCAGCAGAAGGCGAGGCTGACTGGGGAAGCCCCCTGAAGCAGGTGTTGGAGAGAAATCCTCGCTACCCGCTCCAAGAGCTCAGCTCCTCCGCCACACCTCCTGCAAGGGCACAGGGCCAGGTGCCTGCGAAGGACACCAAGGCACCTGCACAACTCCAAAGCCTAAGAGTGAATTAAGGCAACAAGATGATATGCAAAAGGTGCCTTAAGGACAAAATGGTCCTGTGCCCAGCAACCGAGCCAGCAAGCGGGGCGAGCCCCAAGAGCACACTGCTGCAGAGCAAAGGCTGGGGACAGCTGAAGAATGTGCCAGAAAGACGGGCAGAGTCAGGCTCTCAACCCAGGACTCCTGTCTCAGCTCCCGCCACATTACCACAGCTTCCCCGGAGTCACGTGAATACACAGCATCCGGTCTGCCCATGTGGGTGCCTCCATCTGCTTAAGGGAACATTTATTCCCATAATAGGCCCCACCTCTCACGCATCCCTGGCCCATGGACCCAACCAACTACCTAGCACACAGTACACCTGGAAATCTCATGACCTGGCATCGTGTCCTTCCCCAACCGCTGCCCAAAGCTGCTACTTTCCCAGGGGTCCCTGGTACCAACAGCCACCCAGCGGCTAAACCAGCCTCTTTCCTGACCACCCCCCACCCTTGTCGCTCACATCCAACTCATCTGCGAGTCCTATCCACTCATCCTCCTAAATCCCTCTTGAAGGCAACATCTCTCTTAATCCCTGCCATCTACTCCACACAGCAACTGCCTCTCAAAATTCCTCGCTGCCCCCATACTCACCCTTGCCTCGTCCAGTTTGGTTTTATGGTACAACCAAAGTGACCTTTTTAAGGCACAGATCCTATCACGCCACCCTGCTGTTTAAAACTTGTCCATTGCTTTTCGGATGAAAAGCCAGACGCTTGGCCTGACCCATTAGATCCTGCAGCATCTGACACAATTCCCTGCCTACTTGCTATCATCCTGCCACGCTGGACTGCTTTCGGTTACCTGTAAAACTGTGATATATCACACATGCAGAATAGTGGAGAAAGCCGACACGTGCATTTAAAGAATAATTCTGATATTTATGCAGTTACCACCTGGGATAAGAAACAGAGCTCAGCCAGGACCTCACTGCCCTCCTGTTCTCCTCTCAGGACATGCCTCCTGTCCCCATCCCTGCCCAGAAGTCACCATCTTAAACTCTGATAGTTCACTATGCTTTGCTTTCCTTCATATTTTTGCCATTTGGGTTATATCTCTGTAAAATAAAGTCTGGTTTTGCCCGTGTTGGGTTTTATTTCATGGGAACCATACTGTAGATGTTCTCCCACGACGTGCCTCTTTTGCTCAACACTGCCATCGGCATACGGGTGTTAGCTGTAGTTTGTGCACTGCCACTGACAAGCAGCATTCCAGTGAGTGACTATCCATGATCCGTGCATTTTTCTGTTAGTGGGCAGTTCGATTGTTTCCAGCTTGGGAGCTTTTGTGAACCACGCAGCTAGAGTTCCTTCCATGCTTCGCCAGTCCCTTGGTCTATCCTGCCTCGCAGCCCTCATGGGTACTTCTCCCCTCTGCCGGGGATGCCTCCATCCCGCTCACCTTGCTGCAGGCGCTCCCACTGCGTCCTGACCCCACCACCAGCACAGAGCTCACACACTCATTCCTTCGTGCGTGCACACATGCTCAGGTGCATCCATATGCGTGTCAGCAGCTCCTCTAGGCTGACCTCCGATGCTGCGGAGGTAGGGACAGTCTGGACAAAGAAAGCCATCCTCTCTAAGCAGAGGAAGACATCCACCTTGACAGGAAGGGCACATGTTGAGAAGCCGGATCCCACGGCTAGACAAGGACGGCTGCTGATTCTCACTTGTGAGGAGCATCCAGCGGACGATGAGCTCGGGGGTGGATCCACCCACTCCGAACGGCACGGGTTCCACCCTCTTCCCACCCCCTCACTTTAGCCTCTGTGATGAGAGTTGCCGAAGCTCTTATGCTCCTCGAAGTGAAGAAAAGAAAAAGGAAATTGTGTAACAAGAAAAGGAAAGAAAGCCGCTGGAGATTACTGCCCACCATTTGGTATGACAACCAAGAGCTTTCCAACAATTACTAAGGCTGGCTTTAATTTTGATCTTTCATTTCTTTTAATCTAGCAGATAATTAGAAGGAAATCAAACCCATCCCCACAGCCAAAGAGTAACCATCACTGTTGGAGTTCCTTAAAAAAAAAAAAAAAGCTGCCGGGTTACATATATTTTTTGATTTATTTAACTGCATTCAGATGGGACCTTCCCCACAGTAAGGACTCTCTTAGGAATAAGCACCGTGTTTCTTTCCCTTCCTCCAATTTAAGAAGACCTCATTGCTTTGCAGGTTTAAAACATCTAACTGCAAACTCCCTTTTATGGACGAAGAAACCAAAGTTTGGAGAAGGGAGGAAACTGAACCATTTACAGCTGCAATAGTGGCACCAGGATTTGCCCTGAAGCATCTGACTTCCGGGCCCCTGCTCTCATCCACTCTGCTCTCCCACCTTTGCATTAAAAATGTGAATGGATCTCCGGTCCTGCTTCCTCAGGGCCTCCCTCCATCCTAAGACAGCGCTTGAATCGCACACAGGGCTTTAAGCGCAAGATGCTGGAATGAAACTAAACATTCACCGACACAGAGGCAGATTCTGGCCCAGCCACTGACGAAAATGATGTTTATAGAACTGTGAGTAAAAAGGGGACATTACTGTCACAAGAAATGGGGAAAAATAAAAACAGCATACAAAAATTATATAACATGGCCTCAACTCTAAAACAATATAGAGAGAAGAAAAGTATACTGCTTTTATGAACCAGAACATTAATAAAGGTTAAGTCAGGTGGTTGAATTGGTGGGAGACTTCTATTTCATACTATACACTTTTCAGTATTTTCCAGTTTTTCTGCAATAAGCACATATGACTTTGCCATGAGAAAAAACAATGTAATAAGAAACGAAACATTTGTCCTCCCCACCGCAAAGCGCTTGATTGGTGGTCCTGGCCAGACATGTGTCTCCGGACCTGCCAACCCCTTGGCCCAGCTTCCGGCCTCCATCCTTTCTCCCCCACACTTACTTACACGTTCTCACCAAACCAAGGCCAAGCAAGTGGAAGCCCCACCTCCTCCAAGAGGCCTGCCTTGACTACTCCAGGTCAGCTATTAGGTTGAATCACATGAAACTGCCATTCTTGTAGGTCCAAAAAAGGTCTAATATTGGTGATATCACGTGGTCTGACCTACTTCTTGGCTCAGCCTGCCCTCTTCCGAATTTCCAGAGAGTTCCCAGCCTGAGAGGCACACTGCACACAAATGATTTTCTGTCTGCTTCTCTTCTCTTTTGTCTCATGCATGGATCCTGCTTTAAGTCGGTGTTCTCTGAACATTGGCTTATATTTTATTCATTCTGGTTTTGAAGGTTATTGAAAATGAAATGGCCACAAAGCTGCCTCACAAGAGATAATCAATCTCCCACAGGCACCTACTCATGCTCAGTACTTACAGATAAAGGGATGAGTGCCTGCCCCACAATTTACAGTGAAGGTAGGAACCCAACCAGGTAATGAAAACACCTTAAGGGCGCACATCTCTCTGGTGGGCTAAATACTTTCACATCCATTCTCTCTCAAGGCAAGAGCTAGACAGACATGGCTTCGAATTTCCATCTGTTGCTTGTAAGTGGTGTGGTCCTGGGCATGTCACTCAACCTCTCCAAGTCTCAGCGTCCTCACCTACCAAACCGAGTAGTAATAGCACGTGGCTGTTGTGAGGTCATAATGGGAATAAATGCAAACGCTGCTGTGTTGTACGCCGGACGCACTCAAGAAACGGCTCCTTAGGAAAGAGGTAGAGGAGGAGCCTCACCCCTACTTTTTTTTTTTCCTGATGAGGAAACAAAGCTCAGCAAAGTATAGTGACTAATCTGAGACCAGGTAGAGTTGGTACCAAAACCTTGGTCTCCTGAGCCCAGACCACACCGCCTCCTTCCAAAAGCCAACAACTCCTGATGGGAAAGCACACTGACATTTAAGGCTCACTGGAGCAACTCAGAAGGAAACGTCCAAATGCATTTGCTGCCCCACCCGTACCCAGAATGACTCAGAAAGGGCCTGTGGCAGGATTCTGCACTGCCATTCCCCCGTAATGGTGATGGACCTGCCGTATGCTCGGCTGCCTTCCCGTCTGCTCCCCACTCTGGCGACAAGGAGAGCGGGCCTGCCTGCCGGCCGACGGCTTGGCTCCTGTTAAATGGTCTCTGAAATGCCACTCTCACATCAGCTCAGGAAATTCCACCTTCCCCATAAGTCTCGGAAATGGTTCCCGCTCAACCAGCTTCACGCAAAAGAGGCTTTTACTGGTTACTTCTGACTTAATTCTTAAACATTTTCAAATGGAAGAGAGTTGTCAGGTTTTATGTCGTGCACATAACATAATGCACTTATCATCAGTCATTTCCTGTCTGCTCTTACTTAAAAATTCATGCACATTTTTCTAGTTTGCTGACTGCCATCCAAAATGTAAGAACTTTCGAAGTTCGGAGGAGGGCACAAGCGTATCTTGAAACCATGACACTCCCACCTTGGGCAAGCTGCTTCAGCTCTCTATAGACTCAGGTGATAACAGGACTGTTGGGTTCTTAACTCTTTGAAATTATGGTGACATTTCTGGTCTTTTCTCCAGAAAAGCACAGCTATACACAAAATTGTGTGTAGTTTTTGGGTTCACAGACACCCTTAAAGCCTTCATGGACTCCTGATTGAAAACAAACATGGCTTCCTTAGCATGACATTCGAGAGATTCACCTCTGGTTTCTGGGTCTCCGGCCACCTCGCCAGGAGACCCTCCTTTCTGCTAAGCCACTTCATACACCTGTCTCTCCAGCTGGCTTAAACTCCCAAGTTTCCCCCAGCAGAGCCCCATGCCTTGTTTCCTCCACCAGGGATGGCTTCCCAACCATTTTTGTGTTCCAATTCCACTCATCCTTTAAACCCAGCTCAAGTGCCACCTGTTCTTTGTCAGCTTTTTTTTTTTTTAACCCTCCTCTTCAGGAAATAACTTTTTCCTACACTCCCCTCCCTTGGTAATTTGTCTTTAGGCTCGAAGTGCTTTGCGCATTCACCTTACAGATGTTAGTGTGTGGGTCCTGCCTCCTGGCCTGGCCCATGAGCTAACATTCACCTTCTCCCTGGTACACAGTAAGTGCTCAATGAACACACTAAATAACCATACTTGTTTCTCTAATCCACACGTGGTATCATTGAAATGCAAATGAACATGCAAATATTCATCTCTCTGTGAACTCTAGACTCATGTGAAATATTCAAAGGTGCTTGGGGGTCTTGCCACAAAGGAATCTTTAGGACTCAAAAAACCCAAGAATTTCAACAAAATGTCAGCTTGGAAGGATCTGCTAATGATTCTCCTGAAAGAATGTCTCTTTCCAGAAACATACTCTCTGGTAGGAAAGACGATGCTCCACATTTATGAAGGTATGTGTAGTTGAGATAGTATAGGAGCCTCTCTTCCCTGGTGTTGAGGGTTTTTGAGTAGGACGTACTACCCATTTAAGGGGTAGGGTCTGAGCTCGCTGGGCCTCTGATTAATACATTTTCAATATTCCTCTCTAGGGCAGGACAGAGTTACGCTCCTTGGATGAGCTGGATTTGAGACAAGACAATGGATGGAAGGACGTCCCTGGTAGAAGAAAAAAGCCTCCAGACGTGCAGCTGAGCCACGGAGAGATGCCTGGATCTCTTCTCTCCTGGAATGTTTCACCTCTCCTAGATTCCATGTGGGATTGACCTGATTTGGGGATTCACCTAATATGTTGGCTCTAAACATGGCAGAGGGGCTATAGTGGGAGTCAGGGTAAGTAAGCAGTGCAGCCTGAGCTCCCAGCGAAGACTTCAGAGGACAAAACTCTCTGAATCCGGGCAAAAGCTGCCCGGGCAGGCTGAGTCCTGCCTATATCAGAAACCTGGTTGTTATGGCAACAGGAGGTAAATGAAACTGGGGGGGGGGGTGAAATGTTACTGTGGGGAAAGGGGCTTCTGCGCCTTATATAAGGCATGTTCTAAAAATACCCTTCGAAAAAGAGGCAAGCAGTCTGTCACAGCCCAGCTCCCAGGCACTGTGTGGCTTCACGATAGCAAGAAAATTCCCTCTGAGCTCTCCAAGCCAGTTTCTGGCTTCATTTTCATTCCTCTGGGGTCCTCACCGATTATGATTTCTGAGAAAGGAATCTGGTTACCAGAAATATCTACATTCCGGAAAAGGGGCAGAATACGAGTCAAATGGCTCCTCCAGGGGGTAAGCTGACCTCCCCAAAATTAATGAACTGATGGAAAAAATAATTGTTTTTCAAATAATCAGAGAAAGGAATTTATTCACTTCGGCTTCTGATAGAATTTTTTTTTTTAAAGGAAAGACTCAAGCTGCCCAAATGTCTTCTTGAAAAGGAGAAATTTTCCTGTTGATTTTCCTGATTTTTTTCCCAATCCCTTACCAGCTTAGCTTTGGCTTGGAGTCGGAGCTGAAAATCAATGGAGCCACGAGGTAAAGCGCAGGGAATGCTGGGGTAGAAGCCAGGAGACCCCCAGGCCCACGTCTGCTCCGCCTCCCACCAGCTTTGTGATTTGGGGCAAGTTACTGACCGTCTTCCTCGTTCCCTCTTCTACGATCAGGACCAGGACGCGTGCACAGCTCAGTTAGGCTGCCTCACAAGCTGGCAGCTCAGGCGGCACCGACAGCGTAGCTGTAAAGCCTGGCTGGCCACTCGGTGACCCTAAGAGCCAGCATTTTCCTACTCTTAGATACCATGAGGCTCTCTCTTGGGGGTCATGTCATGTGATGGCCATGACAGTCCAGCCAAGGACATACCCTGATCCCCATTTTCTAGACGAGATCAGAAAGCAAAAAGCCACTTGACCAAGCTCACAAAGCAATGATCAGAGATTGGAGACGTCACCCCAGACCTGAGTGATGCCACAGCCAGGGCCTGGCCAGGGCGCCGCTGCTCTGCGGGGACGCTTAGGAGGGAGATTCCGGAGCCTGAGAGCTGACTGGCATGATGGCTGCTAAGGTCCCTTCCGATCCCAATAGTCTGTACTTCTATTAATAAAATGAGGGGCTGGATTAAACCAAGGGTTTTTAAAAACTTTTTGTGGGAGAAAGGCTTCTTTCCTCTCAAATGAAATCTCCTGTGGAATGCCCACGTATAAAGCAGATCTCGCTGCAGCTCCACTCTGGCTGGAAAAGAAATGGCTTCCACCCAAATGTCCGTCAGTGACAACTGGATAATAAAGTGTAGTATATCCATATAATGGAATATTATTTGGCCGTAAAAATGCAGTACTGAAACACGCTACAACATGGGTGAACCCCCAAAACAAAAGGCTACGTGAAAAAAACCAGTCACAAAATCCTGAATATTGTCTGATTCTGTTTATATGAAGTGTCCGGAACAGGTAAACCTGAAGACAGAAAGTAGGGTGGCGTAGGGGGGAATGGGGAGTGACTACTTACTGCGTACGGAGCTTTCTTTGGGGATGACATTGGGAGCTAGATCGGACGATGGTTGCACAACACTGTGAGTGTATGAAGAGCTGCTGAATTGTACACTTTTAAATGGCTCATTTTATATTCTGTAAGTTTTACCTCCATATATGTGGGTGTACACATACATGATGGTTCCAGACCATTAGTCTCCCCATTCCCATGTTCCTATGTGCCTCCAAAGGACTCTGGTATGAAAACAAAGAGTCACTAGCTATTACAAAATGTTATCACAGTTCCAAGTAGTTTTCATACGACAGTCATTTTATTCGTTCTGGGGCCAACAAATAAATATGCCTGGGTTCTAGACATCTTGCTACTTGGAAACAGAAGTTTCCATTGGCAACCAGCTTCAGTGTCAATTCTAGTCCACAGCGATCTAGCAGCTTCAGTTTTAGGATGTCATTGGTTTTAAACTCAAAATTCTACTTGAAGTATACCAGGAAAGATAATAGGAAGTAAGCATTAATTTTTTTGTTTGTTTTTTTATGTTTTAGTAGATCATTGTATTGCTGAGTAGTAAACAAAGCATTATTAAGTGCCTATGTGATATTACAAGTTTTGTATGTTGTTTCATTTAAATGTCACTGTCCCTCAGAAAAGGATACTGAGACTCAAAAGAGCAACATCCCCAGGGTCAGGATTAGAATCTCGGTCTCTCCAGCTCAAGAAAAAGTTCATTCAATTGTGCCCGGATGGGTGTCAGCACAGTCACAAGTTCTGGCCCCAGAGAAGGCAAGAGGGCTGATTCCAGTCCCACCACAGAAATGACCCCAGCCTAGAGGCCCCCGAAGGGCATGAGGATGCATGGTGCACGGACACATGCACCTGGGATCCTTCTGATGCCCCCAGAGAAGACACCTGCATCTTCTCAGAGGAGTTGAGAGATCTGAGGAGTCCAGAGCATCTAGTTGACTTTTCTCTTCAGGCTGTGCATAAAAATGGAGACCCACTTCAATGGTCTTGCTGATAAAAAGTACTCAAGGAACTAATGAAGGACTCTTCAGACCCTCTTTTGCTAAAGAGTTGGAGGGAAAGGCTAGCCTACCATTTGTTTTTAAAGGTGTAGGTCAGATCCTATGCCAATGAAAAAACTCTGGCTTCTAAAAGTAATGTCCAACCTAGAAGTCCATGTGACATCACTTTTTGCAGTTGGAGTGACGTGGTCTCAGATGTGGTCACATAATTCAGTGCAACACTGTGCATTTTCTGCGGGCATAAAAATGATGACTTTCCAAATTATCCTAAAACATTTCTACACAAAGGAGTTGAGAATAATTTTAGCCTTTTCCTGTGCATGGGAAAGTTATCAAAATGATAACAATTATCCGTTTCATATAAATGCACTTCACAGATTACAAAGTGCTTTCATGGACAATCATTGCTGGGTTGTTTTTCTTTTTTTTTAAAGGTGAAATTCAGAGAAAATAGCAGTGATGGCATGTAGCTATTAACATACACCCTTCATACTGTAGGTAAGAAAAGGGTGAGATGAAAGGGTTTCATGTCATAGAACTGAAGTCAGGTTCTTGAAGTTCTAACTGTTCCTGGTTATCAATTAAAAGAAAAGTCAGTGCTTTTTAAATTAAAGATGGGGAGCTGCTACTGATGACTTAAACTGTAAATGCCTTTCCCCTCCTTCCTAACGACTCTGTGCCCCACTGCCGTGGAAAGTTAGACCTACAGCTCACGTGAGCTGTGTGTACAGAAAGCCAGGGGAAGGTAAAGAAAAACAACTTAGAAGAAGAAATAGAAAGCTGATCTTGTTCCAAGGCCATTTCTTGCTAAAATGTTTTTGGTGACAGAGGTTAACAGGGCTCAGGCTACACAGTGGCCTTTGAATTTGTTCCCACCAGAAGAATGTTAATATGTCGAGGTCATCTTTAAAAAGCTGTGCCGCCGTGCCACGCTGGCGTGGATAGCCAACAAAATCTCCCCGCAGTGCCGCTGTCTTTCAAGCCGTAATCTCTCCTGGTGAGCTCAATAACCAATAGATACTCGTAGAACATTTAGGAGGAATGAGTTATATTGCAACTAATCTGACCAAGGGGCATCAACCCACTGCTTTTCCTTCAAGACGGCTAATAGAACGCAGCTGCGAGCAGGGACAAATGGACGTTATCCGGCTGCCGTACTGCTCTAGCTACTCCGAGGATCGGGCTGCCCTGCCACACCATCACTTGGCAGCTCTAATGGGCGGAAGCAAGCCACATCTGGCAGGCTTGGCCCGTGCAAACGAGGGGCGGCTGTTCTCAGCTGAGTCCTGCCAACAATGACAACGTGTGCTTGACACGGTGAAGAGCGCTCTGGAGGAGAACGCAGCCGAGCAGGCACTGTCCTGCCTGATGACTCAGAGTACGACAAATGCTCCGCCAGAGTGACATCTCCTGCAGGGCAGTGGTGCTCCACCTTGGCTGCACAGGACAGTCACCTGGAGAACCTCACAATTTTCTGTGGCCAGGCTTCCAGCCTAGGCTAATTAAAATCCACATCTTTAGAAGTGGGGGCCCTCGCACTGGGGTCTCTGAAGGCTCTCCAGGTGGTTCAACAGTGCCGCCCAGGGGATGGGGCAGGCCTGGACGGTAGTTCTAACAATATCTGGGCTGGAGCCCAGTGGGTGAGGGGCTGCAGTCAAAGAACCTGCAAAACCCCTGGCTCAGGGAAGCCAGCGTTCCTCACAGCCTCGAACCGTGGCTGACTAGTGCTTTGCCTGCCTGGGAGCATTTGGGTCCACCCGATTTGTCGGGGGTACAGGGAATACTATGTAAAATGCCTATCTTTGATTTTCCTGCCTAAAACCAGCACAGTGACATTTACTCAACCCTTACTTTGTGGGAACCAGGAATGTGGTAAAGACAAAACAAAATACCCAAGTGCAATGTCATTCATTTCAGTGGTGATTCCATGGTGAGGGGAGGGGGCATACTCCCACCAACATCCCAATGTGATGTCCACTGGGTGGGTGGGACAGAGAGGAATTGTAACTGTTTTAAACATTACAGAAGCACCAGAAGTTCAATAAACTGCGTCTATAAGTGTTGGAATAGGACTGCAGGAGTCTAAACATGATGAAGAAAGCAAAAAGGAAGTAACCCTTACCACGTCCATCTTACCTGCAACCCTCTTCTGGTTTGCTTTACTCTCTCCCCTTGCTTGAGGATTTCGAAGGGAAGTACCATGTGAACAATGGTGGGCAAAAGGACACCCTGTCACCAGGGGAAAGTGGGTTTTTAGAGAGACTCCCCAGATTGGGATAAGAGCAAGTTAGAGATTCATAGGTAAGTCTCCATTTCCTGCGTCACTGTATTTAGCGGCTGATATATTCACAAATGAAAATACAATTCATTAGATTGTTTAACATGCACAATCTCACTCATGTTGTTAACACGTTCCAAGAACTTAACTTACCGGTGTGGGGTATGGGAAGCAGAGTTGACAGAAGTCGGTGATATAAAAAATACTTACTGGTTCTCTCTTTTCTTCTTAAGTGGGTCCATGAGGCGCAGGGTGTCTCTGATCACGGCCACTTTCACTTCCTCATCGACAAGGCTGGGGACATTTTCAAATACCCCTGGAGAAAGCTTGGAATAGGTAAGAATTCCATGTTATAGTGGGGAGTCTCAGGAGTTCAGTGCCAAGTGACTGTTGGGGTGCAGTGGTGCTATGGTTAGCATTTGCTTACGTTAACCTAGACGAGAATATTTTAAAGGCTCCCTGTATACTACCTTAGACATGTCGATGTTCTTTTACAAATTAACAAAATACATGACGAGGAAAAGTAGTACTATGTTTTTCTGATTATTAGTATTATACATGTTCATTATAGAAAACTTGGAAATACAGAAAGGAGTTAAGAAAATTTTAAAAATCCACATAATCCCCCTAAAACCCATTATTAGCATTTGGTGTATTTCCTTCCAGTCTTTTTTATGCATTATTTTCAGGGGGGAAAAATATAACCACTGTTAAATGTACTATTTATCTTAGTGATTCAAGCATGTCGACATGGCTAAATCATATTCATAGAATTTCAATTAGTTCATCTCCTGAGGCTAATTAGTTCATGTCAAAACTGATGGAAAGGCTCAGCTGCTTCTGCATTTGCAGATCTTAAAAACTGGAAGAACAGCATGCTGGGAAATTACCATAGGTCAGATAGGTCTTATATTAATAGACTATGTTCAGAGCTCAACAAACCTGGAATTATTTAGGCTCGAACAGAACTTTGCTGTGCAAATTCAGGAATGCTGAATCTTGTTTAGCTAAGTGAATAACGTGAGAATGGAAACATCCAGTTGTATGGAAATATATTCAATGAAATACTGAAAAAACTTACTTCTTGCTCATGTTCGATTCTCATGCTGGGATTTGCATTAACTTCAAGTAGCACAGGCTTCAGATTTTTCATTAGAAGGATGTCAAAGCCTAAAATCTGCACAGGATAAACACAATTCAGAATTACTCCCTCGAGCTACAACTTCTTTATAGGAATTGGGGATGGTATTAGGGTCAGCAAAGTAAAAATAAATTCAACCGTGGCCCCTATCCCTGGTCTTGACGCTGGCTTCTCTTGTCCACAGCCCCTCTTCCTCTGGGTGTACTTGTCAGGCCAAATGGACAGCAAGCAGGACATTTTATAGGAGCCTTGATAATGGGATGAGTTCCCATAGTGCATTTCAGCACCATCCCTGTCATCTGAAGCGTTTTAGGTGATGACCTCTTTCTTCTTTAACATGTTTTATATTATGTTAAGGATTAGCAGTAGTCCATCATTTTCTCCTCCCTTTGCTCTCCTCTGTGAAGAAGTTGCTTCTTGGCTAGGTCTCTGAAAACTCAAGGCTACCTTTCTTAAGCTTGGGTATACCTCAGTACCACTTAAGGACCCCCTTTCGAAGCCATTGCTCTCCCCCGCCACATCCATGAGTCAGAATCTTTCAGAGAGGAATGCAGGCAAATATATTTTGAACAACAAACCCCCCAGGTGTCTCTGATATACCCTCTTAGCTAAGGAGAAGGGAATATTTATTAAGCACCCACTAGGCACCAACTAACTGCACAATGCACCAGTTATCCATCATCTCACTTAATCCTCGCAACGGTGTATTTGAAGCAGGGATTACACTTTCCATGAAGCAGGAACTGAGTCTCAGAAAGGCCAATGGATTTCCCTAAGGCCGCCTAGCTAATAAGTGGCAGGGCTGGGTTTCACATCCAAGGAAGGCAGGCTACACAATTTGTGGGACCGAGTGCAAGATGCAAATGCAAAGCCCCTTGTTCAGAAAGTATTAACAATGTCATGATAGCGAGAACGGAGCATTAAACCAGGTACAGAACCCTTCTGAACACAGGGTGCTGGGTGACTGCACAGACCACACGCCCATGAAACAGGCGCACACCCCAAGCTTACTCTGAAAGCTCAGCCTTTGTTGGACACCTGCTCTTGAATCTGGCCTGCTGCCTCGGTGGGGCGTCCTCCTCCCCGGCCTCTTTCAATGCCTCACAAGCCCGAAGCCACCGTGCCTCTGCTCCCTCTGCCTGACACAGCCCTTCACCTAGATAATTCCTCCTCATCCTCAAGAGTGCAGGTCCTAATTAGATTCAGACTCAAACTATGAGGATGTCAGCGTCTTAAGAGAACTTTCATTATCTCTGCAGGAGGTGATAAGGTAGAACGCTTCTAACATAATTGATGCAATCCCAAAGTTTTTAGTCTGCTAAAAAATAGGGTGGAGAATAAAGAAGAGAAAAGAAGAAGATATAACTGTACCCGCTCCGTGGACTCACGAAGAAAAGATGAGGACAAATCCATTTCCTTGTCTTTATAGAATATGCATTAGTTAAATGATCATTATTAAACTGTGGCTTTCTCCATATTAATGAAATCAGAGCCTAAATGGCCATTTTGGGGGATAATTCAAGAATAGGTTATTCTTCAAAGAAGGGCAATAAGGATGAGGAGCTGGAAAAAGTCATCCTCACTCTATTTTTCTTCCCCTGGTCATGCAAAGAAAGGAATGGAAGTTCAGGAGAAAATGTTACATGTATTACAGATCTGCTTAATAATATATGACAAGTGGGTATGAGTGATGAGGCCTTTAAGAGACGCTGGTGACATCAGCAGTCTAACTTCAGACCTGGTCTGAGACATGTGATGATGATGAGGCTACAGGGAACAGCGGGCTGCTGTGCCAATCTTTATCATCCCTAGTCATCAGTGCTTACTTTTGGCTACCTCTTGGAAGTTTAGACTTGTACTTTCTCAGACTGCTGGACTCTGCAGTTCAAGGCACCATGGTTTTGTGAATGCAAAGCTATAGGAAAGCTGGAGAAGAGGGCAGCAAAGCCTCATCAGCCATATTGACCTGCACCCGCCAGTGGCATGATACCTTCCAGAACCCAAACTTTGGTGCATGCAGTTGAAGATGCTGCGTCTTGTACAGAATGCTTTGGAATCAGAAAGACTTGGGCTGCAATCCCAGGCCAGCTTCTCGTTCTAGCTAAACAGCCCTAGGTATGGTGCTCGGCCCCTCTGAGCCCCATTTACCTTGTCTACAAGTAGAGATAACAATGGCTACTCGGGGCAAAAAGTTCCTAGGACTCTGTTCATCAGAAAGGAGGTGCTCCACACTTGCTGGCTCCCTTTCAAGTTTCCTGCTAGTCTCGCCAACAGGAAATGGCATCTCTGGCTTCGGAGTCCAGCGTAGCTAATTTCAAATCTTAGCTCTGCCTTTAACTTGTGTATCTACGGGCAAGTTACTTAGTGGCTATAAGCCCCAGTTTTCTCATCTGTAAAATGGGAATAAGAACAGACTTTACCTTAGTTCATTCACTGGTAAAATATTTATGGAAATGCTTCCTATGTCCTGGGACTATGCTAGCTTCTGGAAATATAGTGGCAGACCAGTCAAAGTCCCTACCCTCATGGAGCAGGGAGACAGGATCAAATAAAGATGCTGTGATGGAATATATTTTGCACAGTGCCTGACACATAGTAAGTGTTTAGAGTGAAGGTCAGTTTTATTACATGTATTTTTTTTCACAAATTCAAGGAAATATGAATTGTCTTCTTTTCAAAAGTTCAATGAAATGTGTTGCACCAATAGATCTCAATAAACAGAGTCATAGAACTGGGGGGAACTTAGAGTGGACCTTGTCATAAAGCCCGGAATGATGGAGCTGGCAGAAAATTAGGAATTTACTTGGTCCAGTATTTTTCGAAATGGGGTTCTTTTCTGGGGAAGCACAGGAGAGACGAGTTCCGATCGACGTTTACCTATTTTACATACTGGGGTCCCTACGGAAAAAAGTTCCATTAAAAAGAATTACTAATCTAGTCCAACACCTACTACATGCAGATGAGAAACCTGCAGCTTAGAAAGGGAGAAACCTCTCTCTGACTCGGTGGCAGAGCAGGAATTGTTAAATGGAGAGACAGAGAGAGAGAGAGAGAGAGAGAGAGAGAGAGAGAGGGAGGGAGAGGCTTTCAATCATGTGATGCTCTGCCCTCCACCAAGTAATTCAATCAGCAATCATGTGTTGCTCACCTCCTACTTGAGGGGGACCCTGAGGATTCAAAGGTAATCTGTCCTTTGTCTCAGACTTCTAGTTGGGGAGAAAACTCATGCAAAGGCTCCAAGCTCCCTTCCAATGAGAGGATTCTCTTCTGAGTTCCAGAACTACACATCAGTCTGCATCCAGGGTATTCCCAAAGGGGAAATTTCCAGACTCCTCAAATCAAACACATTCAAGCTCACTGTCTGTGGTCAGCAGCCTCTAAGGTGATCTCAATGACCCCTACCTCCTGGCATTCGTGCCCTCTTGTGACCCCCACTCCTTGAGTGTGGGCTGAACCTGGTGACTTCTTTCTAATGGCCTAGAGTGGACATGAGGGGATGTCACTTCCAATAGGAGGTTATAAAAAGATGGTGACTTCCACCTTGGCATGCATTCTCTTAACTCTCCTGCTCGCTCACTCTGAGGAAAGCCAGCCTCCATGTGGTGAGCTGCCCAACGGAGAGGCCCAGGTGAGACAACAGCTGGGGGGCCAGAGGCTGCCAATGGCCATGTGAGAGACCTTGGAGAGGCTCTGGCCCCAGTAAAGCCTTGAGAGGACTGCGGTCCTGGCCAACAAGTTCACTGCAGCCTTGTGAGAGGCTCAGAACCAGAGGCAGTCAGAAACTATGAGAGAATCATTTGTTAGTTTAATCTGCTAAATTTGGGGGCAATTCGTTACACAGCAATAGATAATTAACATGCAATCTCTCAAAAGTCTACTTTGCCTACAGTATTCCTTATGCACCCAGTCACACAAGCCAGAAATTTCTCCTTATCCTTTATATCTACCTGCATATCTTGTACATTCTACCTCCAAAGAACTTTCTAGAGCTGGCCCATCCTCACTGCTCCTGGTCTGGATTAGGTCTGCACCACCTTGCACCTGGACAACTTTAATAGCTTCCCCGTTTGTGTCTCTGATCACAAATTTGTCCCTCTAATTCAGCTGGCACAGGGGGCTGCTGCGGCATTTTTATAAAATATTGGGTTGGCCAAAAAGTTCGTTTGTTTTTTTCCGTAAGATGGCTCTAGTAGCACTTAGCCATCTTTAACTTTACTCAAAACAATTTTGTTAGATTGTAATGTGAACTTTTGTGTAGCCATTTTAATATTGAAGATGGAAGAAAATATACAACATTTTTGGCATATTATGCTTTATTATTTCAAAGAAGGTAAAAATGCAATTGAAACGCCAAAAAAAGATTTGTGCAGTATATGGAGAAGGCGCTGTGACTGATCGAATGTGTCAAAAGTGGTTTGCGAAGTTTTATGCTAGAGAGTTTTCACTGGATGGAGCACCACAGTGAGGTAGACCCATGGAAGTTAATAGCAATCAAATTAAGACATTAATTGAGAACAATCAATGTTATGCTACGCAGGAGACAGCCAACATATTCAAAATATGAAAATCAACAAAATTATTAGTGAAAATTCAAAAACGTCTTTTGTTTTATGTACAAAACCATACGGACTTTTTGGCCAACCCAATACAAATAGAGTATCAACACTCCTCTGCCTGAAATCCCTTCCTACAGAATGAAGTCCTACGGATTCCTCTATGACCTGCCATCTGTCTCACACTCCAGCTTTATTTCCTCCCACTCACTACTGCACATCTTGGGTTCCAACTGTGCTGAACGATTTGTAGTTCTAGGATGCTTTGCTCCTCTCTGCTTTTATACTATTTTGCCTGGAAGACAATTTTATTTATCAAATATTTAATGAGCACCTACTAAAGACTAGGTACTGTTCTAGGCACTGGGAATAAAGTGGTGAACAAGGAAAAGGATGTTTTAACATCCTGTCCTCCTGGAGCTTCCACTCTAGTAGAGAGAGAGATACCACATGCAAGTTAGTAATTAAAGCAAGGTAAGAACAGAGTGGAGTATAGTGGGTGAAAGGGAGGTTTGGTGGTTTAGATAGGATGGTTAGGAAGTCCTTTCTAAGGAAGTGACATTTCTCATCCCATTGTCTTCTAGGTTCTGATGAGAACTTTCTGGTTCTTCTTAGTTCCTCTGAATATAATGTCATTTTTCTCTCTCTAGCTGCTTGTAAGATTTTCTTATCATCACTGATTTCCCATAATTTGATTATGGTAAGCCTTGATGGGTTCATGTGTGTGTATGTGTGTCTATCCTACTTGGAGTTTCTTAAGCTTCTTGAATTGTGGGTTTATATTTTTTGTCAAATTTGGAAATTGTAGCCATTTCTTGAAACATTTTTCTGTGTCTTCCTTGTCTCTTCTGCTCAGGGAACTCCAATTACACAAATGTTAGACAACCTGCTATTGTACTATAGGTCACTGATGAACCGTTCTTTTTTTTTTTTTCTGTCATTTTCCTCTCTCTGTTTCATTTTGGATAGATTCTACTGCTATGTCTTCAAGTTCACTGGTCATTTTTTTTCTTCAGGGTCTAATCTGCTGTTAATCCCATCCAGTGAAATTTTCATTTCAGGTATTGTATTTTCTTCTCTAGAGGTTCCATTTGGTTCTTTTTAATAGCTTCCATTTTTCTGTCCATTAAGCACATCTTTTCTTTAAAATTTTTGTACATAGTTATATAACTTAGCTCTCTCAGTTTCAGAATTCTGCCCACAGACTTCCAGCTACCTCCGCCTTCCCAAACTTTGATCTCCAGCTCCTCAACTCACTGAGGTCACGGGGCTCTGCTTAGGCTCTCTCTCCCTGTGCCCATATTTCAGAAATTGTCCCAAACAGAAAGCTGAGGCCACTGTAGGACTCACCTTTGGTTTTATTTCACTCTTCCTCAGGTTTCACAGTGCTGAGCTATCTGTTGTTCAAAGCCTTAAAACATTTTTTTAGTACATTTTATTGATTATGCTATTACAGTTGTCCCATTTTTTTCTCCCCTTTATTCCCTTCCACCCTGCACCTCCCTCCCATCAGCAATGCCCCCTCTTAGTTCATGTCCATGAGTCGTACATACAAGTTTTTTGGCTTCTCCTTTCCCTATACTATTCTTAACCTCCCCCTGTCTATTTCATACCTACCATTTATGCTTCTTATTCCCTGTGCCTTTACCCCTATCTTCCTCCTACCCGCTGATAACCCTCCATGTGATCTTCATTTCTGTGATTCTGTTCCTGTCTTACTTGTTTGCTTAGTTTGTTTTGGTTTTTATTTTTACTTTTTAGGTTCAGTTGTTGATTGTTGTGAGTTTGTTGTCATTCTACTGTTCATAGTTTTGATCATCTTCTTTTTCTTAGATTAGTCCCTATAACATTTCATATAACAATGGTTTGGTGATGATGAACTCCTTAAACTTTACCTTATCTTGGAAGCACTTTGTCTGCCCTTTCATTCTAAATGTTTAACTCCTTGGTTGTTGGACTTCATACAGTTCAATTTTCTCCTTCATTATTTTTTCAAATAAGTTTTCAATGTCTTGTTCTTCCTCTTCTCCTTCTGGCACCCTTATGAATTGGATGTTGGCATGTTTAAAGTTGTCCCAAAGGTTCCTAAGCCTCTCCTCATTTTTTTCGAATTCTTGGTTCTTCATTCTGTTCTGGTTGAATGTTTATTTCTTTCTTCTGCTCCAAATCATTGATTTGAGTCCTGGTTCCCTTCCCTTCACTGTTGGCTCCCAGTGTATTTTTTAAATTTCACTTTGCACAGCCTTCACTTTTTCCTCTGTTTTGCAACCATACTGAACTCATTTCTGTGACCATGCTGATTACCAGTGTTGTAAACTCTGCATCTGATAGGCTGGCTATCTGTTCATCACTTAGTTGTATTTTTTCTGGAGTTTTGATCTGTTCTTTCATTGGGGCCATATTTCTTTGTCTTATGTTGTGAGGGGCAGGCCCTTAGGTATTCACCAGGGTAGGGCAACCCACATTGCTGCCTCGTGGCGCAGTATGTGGGGGAGGGGTCAGAGAGGGTACTATATCACTTGCTCAGCTCTTGCCCGCTTTCAGTCACGTTCCCCTGCTACCTGCAAGCAAATTGGGCCCTTCTGGCGCTGATTCCTGGGGCGGGGAGTTGTGCACATTCTAGGACCTGTGAGTCTTTCCAACCAACACTTCTGTGAAGCTGGGATTTTCTCCCGCTGCCACAACCCCCACAGGTTTTTAGAGTCAGAGGTTTTGGGGCTTTCTTTTCCCACACTGGAACCCTGGGTTGCACAAGTCTGTCTCACTCCCCAGATGTTCCTCCCAGTTTATCTGCATGCAAATGTGAGACAGCCTGGTCTTCCAGCTGCTGTCTTGCTGCATGTCCTCTCTGCCCCAGCTGCCCATCTCCACCCATCCTACCAGTCTGGATAAATGTTTCTTCTTTAACTCCTTGGTTGTCAGACTTCCATACAGTTCAGTTTCCTGGAAGTTTTGGGGTCTTTTTTGTTTGTTTTTAAATTTGTTGTTGTCCTTCTTTTGGTTGGGCGAGGAGGCAAAGTATATCTCTACCTATGCCTCCATCTTGGCCAGAAGTCCCCCTAAAACTTTCATTTTATGTATTTTTTCTGGTACTATACTTGTTTACAGGAAGCTAGGTCCAGTTATTCTTTTTTTGATGTACTTTTTGGGGGTGTATAGGTCCAGTCTTTGTTACTCGATCATGACCAGAAACAAAAGTCTCAAGAGGTGACATATTAACAGGGATTGAATGAAGTGAGCCAACACTCACTTCAAGAGCTAAGTAAAGTCATTTGAAGAGCTAAGTAAAAGCACTTCAGGCTAAGTGAACAATAAGAACAAAGGGCACTTTTGAAGAACAGCAAGGAGTGAGCAAGAAGGAGAGTGGTAGGAGATGAGGTCAGATAGAAAGACAATGGGCAGATCATGCAGCATCTTGTAGGCCATGGTAAGGAGCCAGGACTTTAAGTGCAATGAGAAAGCCATTGGAGAGCTTACACAGGGAAGTAATTTGATCTGACATGTTTTAAAAGAATCATCTTGGCTACAGTGAGAAAAATAGGGTAGACATGGCAACAGCGGAAATAGGGACATCAATTAGGAGGCTACTGCTCTGGTACAAGAGCAAGGGGGTGGTAGCAGTGGAGTTGGTTCGAAGTGGTTACATTCAGGATATATTTTAAAGTCTATTTGCAATCGTTACTTATGGGTTGGATATAGAAAGGAGAAAAAAATAATAACTAAGGATGACTCAGAATTTTAGTCTGAGTAACTAACTGAATGCTATTCATTCACTGAAACAGGAAAGACAATGGAAGAGCAAGTTCGGGAGTAAAATCGAGGGGTTAATTTTGGACATGTCAAGTGGGAGATGCCCCCTAGAAATCCAAGTAGAAAGATTAAGTGGGTGGTTGGTCATACCAGTCTCAAGGAGAGGTCAAGACTGGAGAGACAAGTTTAGGAGTCAACGACACATAACTGATACTTAAAGTCATGAGCCAGATGAGATCATTTAGGGAGTGACTGTCGGTAAGAGGGGAACTTTCCAAGGACTGAGTCCTGGGACTCTCCAACCTGACAGACCCAGGAGAAGGGGCTGAGAAGCAGCAGACAGTGAGGTAGGAGGGAAACCAGGAAAGGATGGCGTCCCTCGCCTTCTTCTGCTTGGAAAATTCTCCATGCCATAGGCTTCCACTTAAGCATCTCCTCCCCTGGGAAGCCTTCCCTGACTGGGTTGGGCAAAGTTAGTGACTTCCCTTTTCTGTGTTCTCCCAGCACCCTGCACGTGCCCTCTTGCAGCATTTATTACAGGAATTGTAATTCCAATATGTCAATCTTCCCCACTCAACTTGGTACCTCTTAGGGACAGAGACTGTGTCTTATCCATAACCACATGTCCCACCACTAGCTCAGGGCTCGCCTCAGTGGGTACCCAGGGACTCTGTTAGAGCCCGAAGAAAGAAAAAAGACCAAATGTCACAAGAGGTCAAGGAAGGCTTAACAGAGAAGGTGGGATTTGAGCAGTAATTTGTTGGAAGACATTGAATTTTTTTTTTAAATGTAGGAAAAGGAGAGAGCACAGCAGGCTAAGACAGAAGAGAACAAGGAGGCAGAACCAAGAAAGCACAAATTATGTCCAAGAGACAGGAACTGGCTCTGTTTGGTGGGCCCACAGGGTTCCGGGAAGCGAGGCTGGAGCCAGGCGGGAGGCAACCAGCGCGAGGCTGAGAACTTGGTTCTCAGACTTGTTCCTAGGAACCTGGTGTTCCATTATGATTATAAGATGGGACGATTTCATGGTTTCCTCTGACTCCAAGACAGTCAAGTTTGAGAAAGGTTGTTACAAATAACAAACGATATAATAATAAAAACCATCATTTATTAAGTGATTTTAAGTGATTACTATGTGCTTAGTACTAAGCCGAACGTTCCCCATGGCTTTCTCTCATTCAATCTTACAAAAGGTCCATGAGGTAGACACAAATATTATCACTGTTTGCTGATAAGGAAACTGAGGCAAAGAGAGGTGCATTTGCCAAGCCTGCCAGCCGGAAGTGCTGGAAGGAGGAGCTGGGATTAGCTCACGCCCAGGGCGTCTGAGAATGAAACCCAAGCCCTTGTGGGGCTACTAGCTTGCTTGTTTGTTTCCTTCCTGTGGGGCGTCTGGGGCCGAAGCGGGAGGAGGAAGTCCAGAGAGCAATGAAGAAAGCGAAACACCTTAGGATCTACAGAAGGTGTCTCCTCCACACATCTGGGGGAGGGGTCATGGCCAAGGAGAGAATCAGACATGGAGCCAGAGGAAGACAGAGACCAAGCAATGGAATTGGGATAGAATGTACTTGAAAGCTGAGATGGAAACTTTTCCACGGCATGTGTATTTCTGCCACATGAATCATGTACACTCAGATGGCCCTTACTGTTTAAGCCAAGGTCACACTGCTGCCCTCCAGAAGACTGACATGAGGACACGTTGCTGGGGGCTGCCTGGGCAATGGGCAGGGGGTTGGGGGGGGAGGCCGGAATGACAGGGCAGCCACATTCCTAGGCAACGGATTACAGGAAACCTGCCCACAGCCTGGGCTGTGCCAGCAGCTGCTCCAGGCCATCACCATTTCCCAAGTAGTTATTGTGGCTACAGTTGGAAAGGGGTCAGAGTCACATGTTTAAATTAAATGTAACGTTGCTGGATAGGGTTTATGTCCCGGAATGCTGCAGCCTGGTCCAGGCCCAAGCTACAAGCAGAAGCAGCTTCAGAGTAAGAAAGAATTTATTATATTGTATTTGCACAGAACATTATTACAGTTTGCAAAATTCTGAAGAACCTTTATCTCATGCAAGGTATTTGAAGAAACTGAGGCACAGAGAAGTTAAGTGACTCAAGCAACATCACACAGCAAGTCAATGGCAGAACCATACATTGTCATTAAAATCTTTGG
>PVJD01011686.1:0-44613 GCA_004026545.1 Mormoops blainvillei | reverse complement strand
GGGATAGCCTTCAGGAATTAAAGGAAAAGACGGTTTCTGCACAGGATGTTATAGATTTTTTCTTTGACTTCCTCCCTTTGCCATGATTTTCACATTGTTCCTTGTTAACTGATGGCGGTCAGTATGGACCAGAATTCCCTGCATTGGAGTTAATGCTGACAAAACCCTCAATCAAATTTCCAGAGAGATGAGGGGAGAAGGTGGAAAGACGAAAGGAAGGAGGGGGCGCTGCGAGCGCAGAGGGATCGCGAGGGGCTTTCTGAGGCCGCTCCCCTCGCCAGCAGAGCTCGGCGCTGGGCCCCCGCGGACACCGTATTTGCATCCTGAGCGTTTCAGCTGGATTCTTCACGCGCACGGAGAGCTGGGGAAACAGCTCCGTTGTCAAAGACAAATACGGGGCTGCTTCCTGAACCCTAGCCCTGAGTTCTGGGACCTCAGCAGGGCTGCCAGAGGAACCCAAACCCGCCTCTCCTCGGGCCCCGGGTGCGCCTGGATCGGAGCGGCCGGCCCGGCGCTGCTGGGCCTCTCACCCGCTTGGAGATCATTTTCAAACTGCTCCGTATGCAAATGGCATGGGAACCAGAAAAAAACTGCACATGCAGAAACTTTTTTAAAGATAAGAATTTCCCCTTCTTTATTCAAATTTGAGTCCACTGTTTTCCTTACCCCCCCCCCCAGGAAACATACACGAAATTGAAGCTTCACCTCACGGTAAAAATGGAACAAGCGAGGGTGGCTAAGGGTTCATTCGTCCTGTAATTCGGGTGACCGTTGTTTCCAAATGGAGGCCAAGACGCTTTGCGTCACAGGCAGACTGCGGCCGGTCCCTCTTGAGTTGCGCGGCGTCCAGGGCCCTCGAGCCGAACCTCTCCGCGGCCGCCTCACCGGCCCGCACGGGGGTCGCAGCCCGCTAGCTCCGCGCCGCAGCCTCAGGATCGGGCAGTTGCGACAGATCCGCGCGAACCGCGAATCCGAAAAGATCTGGGATGTGGCCCTTTGCAGAAGAAACTGGCCAGGTCCTGTTGGGGGTGTGGACGGTCACAAGTGCCAGGGCCCAGGCTTGCCGTAAGGGAAGGGGACGGCCCAGAAACAGACATCTGCGCCTCACGTGACAAGGCCAAGCCCAACCCGGGGCCCGGCTCGGAGAGCCTGCCTGGAAGGCGAGGTGCCACCGAGTCTTCTACGAACACGCTCATGGTCCAGCCTCACTGCGGACTCTAGATGAGGGCGAACCTACGGGATGGCACTGAAACGTGGGCAGGAGTGGCCCAGATGGTCCCCAGCCCCGGCGTCAAGGCCCAGGCCTCACACGTCGGCCCGGCCAAGCTGGGTCTGTGTGTGTGTGTGTGTGTGTGTGTGTGTGTGTGTGTGTGTTCCCGCGGTCTTTGAAATACGAAAGGAAACAAGGCCTCACCCCCGCAGGAGCCGTACAATCTACATCTGATGAGAGGAAAAGTAGGACTTTAACCTCCTTCTCGGGCACAATGCGGGCTAAGGAGGGCTCGCTGCGCCGTCCAAACAGGCGGCCGGCAGTGAGCGCAGCTGAGAGGTCTGCTGGAGTTTTACTCTTAACTAAGCAGGATAGGGACCCAAATCATTATGTTTATGTGTTTTTAATGGCTTATCTGGCTTGTCTTGGCCACTGCTGGCAACTGAGCGGAGCCCTGGCTGAGTTCTGAGGACCCACGCAGTCTGTGGCAACACAGCAACTGACGGTGCCCGGGGCTTTGCGGTTCCTGGAGGGCATGGCTCGCAGCCTCACGGCACAGCCGCACGACCGTCAGCGGGCGGCGGTCCGCGTGCTGGAAGGAGGCCCCCCACGAGGGCCGCCACCCCTGTGGGGGCGGGGCGGGGCAGGAGGCTGGCACCGCGCTCCGTTTTAGCCAGAAAGCCCCTTTTTGATCCGGCCATCCCAGGGGAGGGGAGCGAATTCTGCGCCCTGCAGCTTCCTGGCGAGAGCCCTCAGCGCCGTTGCTCAGCGTCCTGCGCTCCGTAATGACGGCGCTGTGGTCGTTGAGCAGAATCGAAGCGCGGCCGGTGGCGTGTTCCCCCGGGCTGTCCCCTTGACACACAAAACGAAGCGGGAATTGCCCTGAGGTGGGCAGGACTAGGAAATTGGACACACTCCCAATTTACTGGAAAATGCACTTCTTGGTCACAAATACCAGTCAGCAATTCCTTCTTTCGAGAGCTTTCTGATTGTCCCCGGCTTTTATGAGCCATGAGGTTTCTGCTCCAGACACGTGTAACCTCGGTTGCAGGGCCCGCGCTTCAGTCAGTCATTTCAAAATGCGGGTGGCCTGGTCTCTTATTTTATTTTTATTTGCTTTATTTTATTTCATTATTTTATTGTTTGCCCTATTACAGACATCTCCCCTCCCCTCCAATGGCCTTGCCTTTTAAAGGGAAGTAATAATGCGGCAGTCGATCCACTCCGAGTTTATTTTTGCGTGTGGGTACAAAGCATAGTGTAGCTTCATTTTTTTTTTGCATTGTATTAACCAGCAATTAACGAAAATTTAATTAAAAATAGAAGTAATGAGAAAATATGAAATATGAGGAAAAACAGCAGCGTGTAACTGACAAGGCGTGCTTTGCGATGCCGTGTGGGGCACGATGTAGCTTTCCCGGAAGCACTCGGACTCTTGACTGCCTTAGCAGGTACACGTGCATTCGATATTTCTACGTCGGTTCATAGGAAAGGGAATTTCTAGTTTTCCTGGGAGAAGACTAATTTTCATTTGCAGTGAGTCTACTATTTTGCCAAATGTGCTCAGCTGTAAAGCTGTCACACCGGGAAGGTTGGGAGCAAGTGGTGGTTCCCGTGGACAGCGTGTCTTCTCTAATTTGCATCTGCTCCCCGTCTCTAATGGGCTGTTCCCTCCCTTCCAGCCTGTCTGGAACACAGGCACCGGGGAGTGTCTTTGGGGTCGGGGCTGCACCGCCCAGCAGTCTGGGAGTCCCCCCGAAGTGCCGTTGGCACAAACACAGGCACCCCTGTGTTCAGTGCTGAGGTCCGCGGCCCCTCCTGGTGAAAATATTTTTAGGAAAAGAAGAAAGTGTTTGTATGTGTGTGTGAGAACACATGTCAACTCCCACCGTCAAGTGCACAGGAAGACACTTCCATTTCACCGAGCCCACACACCGTGTCTCTGATGGGAAGCAAACAAGGCATCGCTGTCAGCTTTGGGAAACAACAGGCAGGTTCTGTTCTCCAAAAAGTCTTGGATAGAACTGTTATGATCGAATTAGTGAGACAAGTAATGTGTCCTCTCCATCACTATTTCAAAAACTATTATTATATGTAAAAATGATGGTGGCTTCGCAATGTGTTTATACTGATGTCAATATTTAGGGGCATCTATATTCTTTGTTTATGGGGTTTTTGCTGAGCAGGGTACCTAATTGATGCTTAGTCTGTTAAAGGGTCTTTTTTCAGGCTTTTTTTAAATGTGAAAAAGAAGGACCATTGTGTTTGTAGCCTCTTCATCAATCTCGGATGATCCTAAAATAATCTCACGGATTTGGAACTGCAAACATCAGTTCCAATATTTTCCTCCTATCATTTGCAAGGCACATAATTTTATGATTGTTTGGTTATTTTCAGTGTTTTTGGCAAATCCGTTTCAGCTTTTTGCGACTATGTTCTAAACTGTTGAGGGAGACCTGTAAAATCATCGCTCGTTAATCTCTACGGACGAGAAAGTGTTTCCTTCATGTGACCCAAATGTGAAAAGGAACTTATGCCAGGAGAGATAAATGTTTAAATCCGGGAAGTTCTGCTACCTGATATTTTGTTTTTTAATCATTTTTACAGGCGCTGGCACATTTGGTTGACCGTTTTGCAAGCAATCTCTGAATGGCTAATGTCTTCTTAATTGTTTTTTCAATAGTGCACCTTTAAGTGTTTTGCTCTGCCATTTTCTCTTTGCCGTTTTTTTAGGTCCAAAAAATGTCTCTTGGCTCTGCCTCGTCGGATCTGAAAAGCACTGGTCTGGCGCTTGGCGGCCCAGGAACCTGGCGTGACTCGGTGTCTCCATGGCCCTTGCAGGTGGGAGACGCAGCGGCAGCCGGACCTGCCGGTTTCCTCTCTACCTGTGTGTGCTTCCAGCAGGCCGAGCGCCTGGTTCCGACCGCCTCGGCGCCCGGACCCCAAGCAAAGTGGGTGTGCACGAAGGCTGTCGCGTTCCGTAGCTGGGTCTTCGCATATGCTGGGAACTGGCCACAGCCCTTCCTGGTCGACCCGGTCAGTGGCCGGAGGTGGCGCTTCTTTCAGGGGAAGGCGCCCAGGGCCCCACGGGGAAGCTGCGGCTCAAGCTCAGGAGCCGAGGGGAACGCGGGCGGCCGCTAGATGGCAGTGCAGCCCCCGGGATGCAGCCGTGGTGCGGGCGCAGAGGACGCCCGCCCTGCCCGGCCCCAGGGGAGGGCTGGCCGAGCGGGGTCCTTGGTGCTGGGAGGACCCCCGCGTGTCCAGGGTCCGCTCTTCTCGGGCACACTTCACGCCCAGGAGTCACAGCAGGAGCCGGTGGATTTGGGTTTTACTTCCAGATTTCAAGTGATTGAAGCCTATGTTGTGATCCCTTAATGCGAATTAGAATGCAATATTGGGGTCTCATCCGAGCACCGTCCAGCTCTGCGCACCGCGAAGGCCCCCATTTCTGCTTCCTGCCGCACTGTGTCTCTGTACCGCGCGTGCCAGCAGCCACTGGCTTTAGCTGCACGTGCGGGTTGTACTCAGGCTTTTATTGGGACCCTTTGGCTGTTGATGCCCTTATGTCTGAAAAAATACTCGGGCGGGTAAAAAATTACGAAAAATGGCTTGAGAAACTTGTGCTGTATTTTTTCCCTGAACCATACGGTTAAACGAATGGGCGAAATATATAAATATATAACTTAAAGAAATTTACTAATATTTTCTTGGCAGCATAATACTGATCAGTAGATTTATTTTAAAAGTTGTGTGAAGTGTTCGTATATTATATTTTTTTTAAATGTGTTAAATATTCTTACTTCAATATTACCTTAGAAATTTAGCAACCTAAAGTACTGTCAGTGTTCCACATTATTATTTATCCTTCGATGACTTCTTAAAGAAAATTGCTAAAATTTCATCAGTGCCCTCCTTAGTTGCACATATTAATTCTCATAATTATATAAAAATATGCGGTGCTCACAGTGCCTAACATATGCCAATATTGTGAAGAAATGCAGCAACTTCACAGCTGTGTACAAACCTTAATCACGTAGCAAAATAATATGCCGTGAAGTAAATAGGGCACCTATTAAAACAGCAAATGTAACAGTGCATGCAATTTTAACATATGCCAAAAATAAAGTTGCATTTTACCAAGACTCTGATCCCAAAACCTAAAACACTGTTATTTTTAACAGAACCTATTAAACTTCACACGTTTTTCTGCTTCATGCTATCCAGGCTTCACAAAATGCTTTTGACACACAAAAGCCATTGATCGAATTGCCACCAGACTAATTGGCCCTATTGGAGTTTTTGATTTGAGCCATCGCATTGGTTGGTACACTCATTCAGCCTCAGAAACATAAATTGTGCGTTATATTTGTTATCTTCAATTATTTAAAAATACAAGATAGCCTCATCGGTCTTATTTTTCAGAGCCGTGAAAAATGTATGTCGAGCCATCAGGAGCCGCAGCTTGCGGGAGGCGCTCCTGCAGGCGGCCCTTGCCGGTGGGGCTCCGTGGCCACGGTCCCCAGATGGAGGGGACCCCCTCGGTCCTGCGGGGCATAAAACGGGGTAGGCAGGGGGTCCTCCAGCCGAGGCTTGCTCGCATCTGGTGAAGTGGATCCTTGAAGTTTTCTGCCAAAATATAAAACAACACAATTTTTACTTTGATATTTCATCGTTTCAAAAAGCAGTGTTTTTATCCAAGCCTTTATTAGGACGTGCTTAGTGGCCTCCCTAACTTTTGAGCACTTCTGATCATACCACTGAGGCTTAAATTCTGAGGGATGTTTCGGGCCGCTGCAAACATGGTTTTTCCCTGGCTTACAGGGCAGCCGTCAACCTTTCAGTATGAAATGTCCACTTTGGCCTACATCACATGTACAAGTGACCAGTCCAGACCCTCTGTCCACAAGCCAGAGTGGGACCGCAGTTCGGAGCTGAACAGGGGTCCAAGCTGCGCCCCGCCGGGAGGTGCCCACCACCGCCCCCGGCCTGCCGGGTCTCCGCCTCCCTCACCTCCTCGGGCTTGCAGCTGGTGAGGACAAGGAAGTGGAGGGTGCACCTTCACTGGCCTTGCCCGGTGCCCCTGGGGTTGTCACCAAGCACCTCTGCAGAGCTGACGCGGTCCCTCCGAGCAGCCGGGCTTCACGTGCTCTCCTGGCCTGAACCCACGGCCCTCCAGCCCCTCTGCTGGCCAGCGACGGGCAAGTGAGGCAATTCGTGATTGTCCATAAAGTAAATACGAAAAGTGTTCATCGCGGGGTCTGTGAATGGCGGCCCAGTCAGCAGTAATTGAATAGTCGCGGCGCCTGGACAGTCTGTCCCTGTACCAGCGGCAGCCAGATGGTGAGTTTGGTGTCGTGGGTTGTCCTGGGAGCCGATAACCAATGAGGGTCGTGGCTCTGAGTCTGGGAGCAGCTGAGGACAGTGCCAGGCTGGAGGGGACTGTGCATTCGGTCCCGGGGCAGGAAATGCCCCAGAATTGCTGATTCCCGGGCCCCGCTCCCGGAACCTACCCTCCCCGACGCAACAACGACTCAAGCGAACAGCGAGCTGCTCTGACGAAGACAATATTGCCCTTCTTTCTGAGGACTCATTACCCTGGAAGGGTGAGGGGACAAGGGGGGTGAACATGTGTGTTAGAACGTGATTGCCTGTCTGGGCACTGGCGACCTTCCATGTGCATGTGGCAAATGCCTGGCAAACGTCTGGCGAATGGGAGATGCGTGCTCCCTGTGCCCCGACGGCACTCGCCACAGACGCGCTCCTGGAGCCCTGCCGCCCGTAGCCCCCCAACTGGCTGGTTATCGCTTCTGGCCTCAGCACAGGCCTGACTGTCGGCCCCTGTTCTCAGCAACACTGCTACCGGGCATCCCACCTGACGCGTGTGTGATTTCTGACGTCTCCGTCAGCGCAGACACAGGCATTGATACACATCGTTGGTAAACACCCAGGAAGAAAAAGAGCTTAACTGTGTGTTAAATGATCCTGTGCATCAAACTCACATGAATTTGCAGTTATACACGTATGTATAATACGTAACGGATTTATGTACATACATATATGTGACTCAGCAATTAATCTTCAATGGACACACAAATGCCTTCTGAGTTATTGACACCCGTGAAATTAGAGTAACACACACATGCACACAACCCCACATGGGAAATACCCACATATGTGTGCATACATGCCGGCACACCCAGCCACGCCCATGTGTGCACACACACGTGCGCACACACACTGCCAGCTGACGCTTTCTGAGCGTCACCAACAGCAGGACTCCCCACGGTCGCTGGCGCCCCTTGGTGGTGCCCACGCTGTGACCGGCAGCGGGGCCGCTCTCTGCGCACACAGCTGTCTCCTCGGGGCGATCTCCCCACATTGGGCTGAACTCTCAGAGGCCGGCACTTCTTTCTTCACTGAATTCAAACGGCTTCATCCGGCATTTAAAACACAGGTCTGCGTCGCCCAAACCTGTCCTTTTGGCTTGGTCTCAGGGGATCCCAGGGTCAGATACCCTCTCCCCCCGCCCCGCTCCTACATCACTGTGTCCTCGGACCCTTGTTTGTGAGAACAGAGCCTCTTCCTGCTGTCACGACGTCACATAGTGTCACAAGGTGTTCGAGGGAAGCCAGTGCTGCGTTTCTGGGTCCTCTCAGGCCAGCACCCTCTGTTTCGGAGCCGTTTCTGCTGAGTTTAAGTACCGCTGCCATGAAAAATAGTATAACTCCCCCATTCCGTCCCATCGTATCTGCCCAGTATCTAAATGTATACACCCAATGCCCATTGACCTCTATCCATTTTAATTTCATGCTGTAGTACCGTTCTCCTAATTCCCGGTATTTTGAGAAAACAAGAACTAGCCGGCAAAGGTGAGCAGCGGCCCTGAGATCGGCAGGACCCCCTCTCCCAGGCTGCACAGACCTGGATGTCCATGCTGGGAGAGAGGACACCTGGGGCAGGGAAAGTCCTTCTGAGGACAGAGCGGAGGGGGCGGGCCCCCACCTCGCCCCTGAGGAGGAGCGACATCAGAAAAGACAGCAGTTACACAGTGAGGTCGCGTTCCCTAATCGTGTCTCCTAGTGTTTCCTGGTGTGTCACGTTCAAGTTCGGAAATCTCTACCAGGAGCCTGAAAAACAGTTCTTGCATTTTATGTTTTGGGTTTTTGTTGTTGCCGTTGTTTTGTTTTTGCTTATGCTGTTTTATTTCACTCTTTAGGGAAAAAAATGTAAAAACAATTTACTGAAGCAATAATTTGGGCTCATCAGTCACTTTGTAACCCGCGGCAGGGAGGACATTGCCCCCAGAGGACACGGTCGTTGTCTGAATACGTTAGCACTGGGGGACCCTGAGGGGGAGGGCTTTCCGTAGCTTGGAAGCTCCTTGAGGGCCAAAAATGTGTCCCCGTGAAGCTTGTAAAGGCCAGGAGCCCAACGGTAGCCGCCGACGACATGGGCAGGGAGCTGCCCGGGAGGAGGGCTCTGTAGGTGCCAGTCACTCCATTTCACAGGAGCACGCTTCATCAGGTGGCTTCTTTCGGAGCCGTTTGGTGACTTAGAAAGTCACCAGACACGAAGTGCATCGACACCTATGAGAAAGCACTGTGGCCTGGTCACCCAGTCTTTCCAGCCTGTGATGGACGTGGCGGGTTCCGCAAGAGTGACCTTGAGGGGGCGCTGGTGAGCAGGGCTGTGCTCCAGGTCATGGGTGCAGCTCCGGACCAGCGCGTCAGGGCCGCTCTCGGTGGGAGGGACAATGACTATGTCATCACCCTTCACAGCCCCGGGCAGTGGCGCTGTTTGTCCGGATTACAGATTCACTTCGCCCTGCAAAGCCAGTGCTGACTGGAGGGGGAAGATGCCTGGGGTGTCACCCTCCGCTGGTGCACTTGGAGCCGGTCCTCCCTCCGGGATGTCACCGGTGCCTCAAGGAACACATGCACCGCAAGTGCAAGCAGGCTGCTGCCTTCAGCCTCGGCTTTGCAACACCTGCCTTCTTTCCTCCCGCGCGGTGATGCCTCCCGGGACCCCTCAGCCTGGGTGCACTGGGGATAGTCCTGCAGGGCCTCACCATGGGGGCTGCGCGCTCCACCTCCTTCTCCCACAGGCCCCGGTCAGCGCCCCAGTGCCCTTCCGTCACCATCTCAGACACGCCATTGGCTCCTCTGGTCGCCGGTGTCCGGCACCCGCAGGTCACCCCAGCAGCCCCTGGCCCACCCCATCCCCTGACGCGTGCACACCCTGCGACGTTAAGCAGGTACAGAGCCGGCTGTGACCCCAGCACCCAGGGCAGACTCTCGAGGCCCCATGCTCCGCACAAGGTCCTGTGGGCTTACGGGGGACATGGGACGGGTGCGCACAATGTTCTATGTCAGCAACAGGGCAGCTCAGCATGCATGTGAGTGTGCGTGTGGGTCCACACGTGTCAGCTGGGCAGTTCATTTCTCTGAATTCCTCCTCCTTTCTCTCCCCCACAGCTGACCTGAGGGGCCACCTCTGCGAAACCCTGCTGGGCAACCTCACACCCAAGCCCGTCAGACCCCCGCCCCGTCCTAGACAGAGAGTGGCTTCCCGGTGGCCATGTGCTAACCGTGGCCTTAGCTCATCTCCGGTTGCACATTCCCATTTATTCCAACCCCAAGGGGAAGCGTTTCCCGTGGGTTTTCTTCAAGTTCCCATTTCTTAAGTAAACCAGCCCAGGTGGACTGGCAGTGGCCTCCTCCCGACCACGCATGAGCCCCCCCTCCCCTACCCCTGGGCACTCACAGGACCCGAAAAGGCCAGCTTCGGCCTCTGTGTTCGCCGGCTTTTAGCTCCACATGTGTTTGTGTATTTGCAAAACATGTTATTCTGGGTACGAGAGGATCATTCAAAATAGAAAGAGAAGTTGATAACAGACCACGGTGAAAAGAAAGTTACCCCTTATCTCCACCTCATTTAGAAATTGTAAAAGGTTCATGACATTTTTAATGTCAAATGAATAACATTATAAAAAAGTATTATTATACCCCATACATATTTTAACTGCATAGTTGTATGTACTGGCATTGTACATACATGTTTTCATGTATGTATAAGCATATAAATAATGTGCCTGTATAATATATAAATACAATATATATTATCATATATTATATATCTTATTATGTATTAAATTTTATGTATTTGCATAGACCCTTATAAATAATGAGCCTTTGTAAATATAAATAATGTACGTAGATATGACTGTTTGTGATGCAATGTGCTATTTTGTTTACACTTTATTCCAAGCCTGTGACCTTTCCAGTAGATGGCCTGTCACCTCGAGAGCACCAGTCAGTGTCTCAACCTGTCAAATGACGAGGTGAGCGTCCCGTAAGGCAAGGCCCCGCTGCGTGTGGGCTCTGGACGCCGTGGGCGCGAAGGCCCAAGGGAAGTATTTCCATGCCAACAGTTCGTTTTTCCTTCGTTCTTATGATCACAAGGGCTACAGTTGGTCATGGATTTTCGAAGCCGTTGACAGAGGGGACAGAGCCGAACTGGTGCCAGGAGCAGCCAGGCGTCCGCTCTGGTGCTGCCGGAGCCACAAGGACAGCTGAGAGGTGGCTGGGGGTCTCTCTGACACTGCTCTTGGGGACGATCAGGGGCCTCATTCACGGGGCAGGCACCTGCTGCCAGGGTCTGTGGGCGCCGGCCACGCCTTAGCCTCCACGCCAGCCAGGCCCTTTGGGGTGATGGCGCCAGGGGACCCGACGTCTTATCCACTGAAGCTCAGAGCTGCCGTGAGGCAGCCATGCTGCTGAGGCAGTGACTTTCTCCGACGGCGCCCTGCCTGCTCGGCCACTCGTGAACTGGGATTCAAATCAGAAGCTGGCAGCGGCTCTCCTGTCCTTAAAACTGGCATTTTTAAAAGTCTGCACCTATCTAGATAATTAGATAGGAACTGAAATGCCCGTTTATTACGCATATGGACATGTACGGGAAATAATTTGAAGTTTATTATTGGAGATGCTCTCTTTTTTACAGGAAACGTGCCCCACGCCATTGAAAACTAATCGCTTCTGTGTTTCACACGGTTTAACCCGCTTTAAAAGTGTGGTGTTGGATACGTAGCTGCCAGTGTCTTTCTCTTTATTTTTACCATATTCTTTTTTTTTTTAATTCTTTGTTTTAATGTAAACCATGATGATACTGAAACTGTTGGACTACAAATAAAACCCGACTGACACGATCGGGCATCGGTCACATGGCATTCCCGTCTGCTCCCCATTTGGCCACACGTTCTCCATCAGTGTGTAGCAGAGTTGTTATCAAGAAACACGAGAATTACCTTTATTTAGTACAGACATTTAGAAGTACAGTTTCCAAAACGCTCTCTAGAAGAGTCTGTGGCATGAGGAAGAGGAGCAGACACACCTCCCCGGGGATTGGAACCCTCCAATCCACAGGCGACACTGAAGGCGTTGCTGCCGGGGACCATCCTGAGGGGGCGAGAGCTGTTTCCTGATCGGTGAATTTATAAGAATTCAGAGCATGGATTTGCTCGATGCAGCAAATCGCCTGAACACAGCCGCGTGATGCTCTGTGCGCTCCGTCCGGCGGGCGCGCCGACTGAAACGGTGTGCTTCGCCGCCGCTCCTCTTCCTCTAACCCCCACGGGCAAGTCATACTGGAGCCCCCAACTCTGCGGCTGGGGCTGGGGCAGGTAGCGCAGAACCCGGGTGTCTGCGACTGGTTGCTGGGGACCGAACAGGACCCCCGCGTGAAACCAGGCTGTCTGCCGCCCTCCTCCAGGGGCATCCGCTCCCGCCCCTGCACCCCGAACGGCCTCGGGCTCTTCCCCAGACCTTCGGATACCGGCCTTCGCGGGGGGCCTTCCAGGGACCTACGGCTCCAGAGCCTCGCCTTGGCCTCTGGGCTTCCGTTTCCTCTTTGTCTGTGGCGGCACCAACCCAGGCGTCCCAAGTTCTTCCCCGGTTCCCGCGACCCGAGGGTCTTACCCGCTCTCTCCCCGGGACCACGAGGGACCGTGGGCCCCTGAGGACTTCATCTGTTTTGTACATTTTCCGGAGAGGGAAATATTTAAAGAGAGCCGTTTCCAAGTAACGCCGCGTGAAACTGCTTAGACCACTGAGTTTACAGAGAGTCATCCTGGGGAGCAGGTGGGGACAGGAAGGCGGGCCGAGGGGTGGGACGAGGGGCACACAGACCGAAAACTGCAAGAGGAAGCCAAGACCTGCGCAGTGGGCGCAGCCGCCCTATCTTCAGCCAACACACGCGGCACCTACCAGACGGCGTCGGTTTAAACAGAAGTTTCGGAAGCTCAAAACGCCGCTGTGGGCCCCACGGTGCAATTCACACGCGACACAGACGTGGGGGACAACACAGGAGCGATGCTGTCCGCCGGTCTCCAGGCACCGGGCAGGGGCAGCCCGCCACCCGGAGACTCCGTGATAGGGCCGCGCGCCCGCGTTTTTCACCGGGTTATCTTATCTTGCTCTGAATTTACAGAATTAGAAACACAAGGTGTAATGGCCACAACACTAATTCCCTGATTTACTAAATCTGTACACTAACAACCAAATAAATAGTTTGGTTCCTAACCCTCATTCCATCGGTTTCGCTGCCGCTACCAAAGACAGCTCGCCAGGTGTGTATTTTTATCACAACTTTCAATTGAGATGTGATTCTCACCCCGTGGAAGTCGCCCATTTAAAACGTACAAGGCCGTGTTTTTGGTGTGTTCACAGAGCCGTGCGAACATCACCCAGTCTAATTCCCAAACGTTTCCTGGCCCCACATCAACCTCCAGCTGCTCTTGGGTTGCCCCCACACCGGCCACCACGCCCCCCAAGCCCCTCTGCATCTGCCCATTTGCACACTCTGGACATTCCGCGTAAACGGAATCCTAAATGCCTTTTTTTGGCCATTTCTGTCATTGTTCTAGTTTTCCTGAATATCCAGTTCAATTTTCCACATGGCTCTGTTGTTTTTTTCCCTAGCTCTTCCCCTTTTCCTGCTAAGAAGCCGGCACAGCTCTGCTCTCTCACGTGGGGTTCCTCTAACGCTGCTGTTCCCCTGAGCTCAGCCCAGCTCAGCGGTTTGCCGCTGTTCCTCTGACAAACGGTGCGTCTGTTTCTAACACGTTCCCCTGACTTTGGGTCAGTCCCCTCTGAAAAGTGGCCGTGCTGGGTGTGGCCCGAGGAGGCTGCCTCGCTGGGCCCGCAGGGGCCGCAGGGACTCTGGGGCCTTCTTTGTGAGGCCGACTCCGAGCTTCTACAGAAAGGCGCTTGACAGTCGAAGAGGCGATGTACCCACGAGGACAGGACCCCCGGCCTGCTCTTTGCAGATACATGCCAATTCCAGAGACCGGTAGAATATGAAGTCCAAGGGAAGGGATGTCTCTTCTCCTAAGAGAGGAAAATAACAAAACTTAACCCCTGGTTGCGGGGAGCTCTGAGAGGCAGTACTTAGCACATCTATTTAAGATAAGGTTGCTCCTCACACTTTCTTTTAAGAAAAATAAAAGAAACGATGGAGGAGGAGGCGTGCACACGACCCGCACCTCCACCTGGCTGCTGCGGCCGACTCCGTGGGGCTTGCTCCGGGGTGCACCGCGGGTACGCGCTGCTCATCAAACTGCTATCGATACCCGTTTAGTGGCATCAATGATCATCTGCGCCCAGGGGGCCGGGGGTCCCGGGCGCCCGAGGTCCCCCAGCTCTTCGGCGACGGCGGCGGCGATGACCCTGGCTGACGCTCTCAGCTACTGAGTCGCAGGCGCGGCCCGCACGCAGTTTCAGGCCCGTCCACGCGAGCCGGGGGCTCCGGACGGGGCGGCCGGCCCCACGCGGGGAAGACCGCCTGCTCCCGGCACCTGCTCTGCCGGGGCCCTGCCTGGGGCTGTTCGGGGGCCCCTGAGCTTCGCAAAGAGCTACCGCGGCAGGTCCTCCCGGAGGTCCGTGCGGTCAACGGGGCCTCGAGCCCCACTGGCGACCTGGGACCACGGGGGCTGGACAGCGCGGGTGTCCATGGGCACCTCACGCCCGTTTGCAGACTGACTTCCCATCCTCCTTAAGACTTTGTTTGAGGAGCGCAACCTGAACCAAAAATAAAACGAAACAACACAGTGAAGATAACGGTGTTTTCATTAAAAGGGCAGTGTATTTTTTGAGATTCCACAGATCAGTGGAATCATGTGGGATTCGTCTCTCTCTGTGTGACTCAGTTCGCTGAGCACGGCACGGCACACGGCAGGGCTTCGTCCTCTGACGCTAACGCCGCTCCGCCGGGTCGCCCGCCGCCTCTCCTTCACCCGCTTCTCCGCGCGCGCCCGGCGCCCCCGCAGCTCGGCTACTGCGAATAACGCTGCAGCGCATGGAGAAGACAAAATAAACACAGGTTCGTGGAAACAGATCGAATGTATGGTGGCCAGCGGGGAAAGGAGTGGGGGTGGGGGGTGCGTGGAAAAGGCGAGAAGGGGTAGAGCCAATGATGTGACTGAGTTTGCACGGTGACAGATGATTGCCTATTGGGCTTAGCGGGGTGATCACATTGTGAGGCACATGAATGTTGAATTACTACGTTGCACACCTGATACTAACGAAATACTATATACGTGAATAAAAACCATTAAAAACACAATTCTATTAGCTTTTAAAATACACATAAAGCAACACAGGTTATTTTATTTAGTATTCCTCTAGATACTGCCTTTATGTTAAAGAACCACATTTACTAAAATGTGTTCAGAGGTCTCATTTTATATTACATTTTGCAAATAAATAACCAGGATATTTGGCAAGTTGGTTTTTACTGTCTTTTGTCTTTAGGGACAAAATTTCTGTCTGTCTGTTTATCTATCTTTCTATCTATATACGTGTGAACAGTCACATATCAAAATGTCAGCTATAGTTCTGGATGGAACCAGTTGGTGTATATTAAAAATTCTAATCAGCTTGTCAAATGTTATTCATTGGCGAGCCAGAGGGGGGTGTCCTGGCGTAATAACGCGGTACCTGTTTTCCAAGTTTGTGGCTTCAAAGGAAGGGTCTTGGGGCTGAGATTGCATTTCATGATAATGGCCCATCTGTCATGTCAGGAATAAAATGCGTTCCCACGCCCATATGTCATAATCCGCGGTGTCCCTTCGTTTTTACCCACGCCAGCTTCTTGAATGAATATAGGGAAAGTCGGATGTCAAGACTGATTGGTAATTTATCCCCATGACTAATTATCCAACACACCTCCACAGAAACCTGACCAGGCCCCCCGAGTCTGAGTGTCATTCCTCTGTGACATGACCTTGGCCTTCAGATGATGGGTCCTCCCACTGGCTGCTGACGCACCTGCACACGGCCACATCCGCATAATTTCACACTTGGGCCAACTCCACCCGCCCCTGAGGACGAAGCCCGCCCTCTGGAATCTGACTGCAGCAGGGGGAGCTGGACCCGAACATCACACACGCCCCCGGAAGGCCCAGCGCCTCACAGGGGAAATGTAGCGAGACGGAGTTCACGTTTTTATCCCCATCGCCCAGAAAAGTATCCGAATGAATACGAGTGTTTCCATTTGCAGGATGTTACACTTCAGCACCCTTGTCGTTTGAGAGAAGTGGGCCCAGGCCACTCTGGTCCCCTACACGTCATGGTGCGTCCCTTTCTGCCGATGATCCAGTGTCCATGGACAGGAGACTGAACATCGCTGGCTCCTGTGAGCCGCGGCACACCCTGTCCCCCCGGCATGGACCAGATGGGCACACACCGCCAGTTGCCCCCAACAGCCACGTCCCCCGCTTTGCACCAAAAGGCGCTGGTTTTGCTGTGGAAGCCATGGGCCTGTGATGGTCAGGCTTATGTGTGAGCCTGGCTAGACCACGGGACTCTGGCATTTGGTCAATTAAAGGAATCACAAAGAGCTCTTAGGTAGATTCTAAAAAGAACCTTATTTGGTACTAGAGTTAATTTCTTCTAGAATTAATTTTAAAAGTACATTAGTGGCAAGTGGAAGGAAGGAAGAAAGAAAGGAAGGAAGGGAGGGAGGGAGGGAGCAAGTGAGAAAGAAAGAAAAGAAAAAACAAAGAAAACAAAAAGGAATTTTTTTTTAGCAGCAGATACAATGCAACCAAAAGTAAATCTCTGAACTGGAAGATGGATCAGAACAAAAGTTACTCCTAATGAGAAACAGGTGGACACAGTAAGGGGCTAATGAAAGGAAAATCGCGACAGGAAAGGTCAAGCCGCCAGGTCTGACACCGGCAAGCCACGAAGTTAGTAGAGACTAAAAATCAGGTGAAAACAGTAAGAGTTAATGATGATGATTAATAGCTACTCACCGTCTCAGGCTTTGCTCCAACCACAGCGTGTTCTAATTCCTTTAATAATCCTATAATGTTTGTAATATTTATCAAATAATAATCTTGTAATATTTGTAAAATCATTGTCCCCATTTTAAAGATAAGGGGGCATGACCCGAGGCTCCCAAGTTCTTAAACCCTGAACCAGGTGTTGGGTTCTGAGCACGTGACCCCAGCCCCAGCCCGGGCTGTTTGTGTTTAATTAGTCAAGGGAGGAGTGGCTGGGAAACATTCTAGAATCCTTGAGAACTTGTCTAAAGAGCCTCCTTTTTCAATAACTCTAAAACTGCTCTAAATTGAAATTTATTACAAATATAAAGTAGGGCGGACCGAATCAGGAGAGGAAGGAGGCCGGGAAGGCGCGGTCTGAGGGTCCTCGCTTTACGAAGCGCGAAGTCGGGGGGCGGCGCCTGCAGTTTCAGACCCGCACAACGAAGAGGCAGTTTAGGGAAACGGCAGCGGCCACGTGCACGTGTGTGCGAATTAGACTTTATTCATATTCTATAGTGTAATGCGCTGTATTGTTACACATACGTGACATCACGCACGTGTAATACACCATCTATGATATAACATAAAAAAGTAACAGCTAAATCCGTGTTTCTCGTACTACGTTCAGCGGACCACGGCTACATCACACACGCGAAAAAGGTGCAGGGAACACGTGCTGTTCGGCGGCAGGCAGGTCTCTGGCAGCACCAAGACCAGAAACACCGGCGGGCGGGGCGGCCGGGCAGCGGCGGAGAGGCCGCGCCCGCCCTGCGTCCTCAGGTGGCCCTTGAGGGATGCGTTCCGGTGATGGGTGGTGGTCCGTTAGCTGGCAGCCCGGGAAACCGACATTCGTGTGGACGAAGAGCAGCAGGACATGGCCCCTTCCATACAGGCCAGCTCGGCTGGGTAGCGTTCTGAGCAAACTCGCAAGGGGGCGGTCCTGAGGGCCGGAGCTCACAAACGGCCCTTCTGACCAGCAGAACCCGCTCCAGGTGAGAGCTGGGTCACCTCACGGAGGCCGAGGTTCCAGCCGACCACCGAGTTCTCTGTGAAAACGAACCCTGGGCGACGATTTTCTCTAAGCAGGTGTCAAGCCACACAGTTATTGTAGGGCTCTCACAAATGCCCTTAGAAATTTATTAATTTAAAAACACTGTTGTATTATTTTGATCTCAGAACTATGTCTAATTGTTGGGTCATTGAAAAAAAACGGAATGGTGATGCACACGGAGATGGAAAAGCCCATATTTTAATATGATTAAAATAATCCGTTAATTTTCTGCGGTCCCTCCACGAGGGATGCAGCCCGTTTCCGCGCAGCTGGCGCCAGGGGATGTGCGACTAAATTCCTCACAAACCTCTCCAGGCTTGGTCCTCGTGCCATTCGTCACCGCACTGTCTGGTCTGTCAGGAGTAGCTGCTTGACACACGGCACTCGCGTGAATTAATTCACTCTTTCCAACATTTGCCTCCGTCACGTGTATGACACGCTTTCTGCACAGAGCGCTTTGGGCGTGTTCATTTTTCCCATCTTTATGGCAAACTTCTGAATATTGACTTTGTGAGACAAAGGCTTACGTTCTTCGGATGCTGGAATCCGGATCTGTGCTCATCCCTGAGTTTAGTCGAGAGGCTGCGTTGGGGAGGAAATCAGACCCCCCCACCCGCCGCTAATTTGCTCGCTGGCTCCAGTCCCCCAGCGTGAGCTGGGCCAGCCACCGACTTAAAAGGAGGTGAGAATTCAGGCACGTATTTTTTGCTTCTGGGGGAAAAGATCAGCACAGACAGCATGTGGGTCAGCTGCTTCTTCCACCAACTGGCAGGGCGCGTTGGGAGAACCACTTCCAAATACCTCAGTGACTCACCTATAAAGGGGGGTTTTGTGTTGGCTTGTTTAATTCTCTTCAAGTGTCAGGACTTTCAGACTCCACAAACAGTCGATAGGCCCACTCCCCCTCCTGACGGGGTGAGAAACTTGCTGGGGGTCCCGCAGTGGGGCCCGGTCACCGCACTAACCCCGCGGGCTTTCTGGCTGAACGCTGAGCCCGTGTCTTCCCATGTGAGGCCCCTCATGCCTTCAGTTCCTTCTGGCACATGCAGTGACCCAGAAGCTCCACCGGCCACTTGCAAAGCCATTGCAGAACGAAGCGATCACATGTTTTGGAGAGTAGGCCAGACCCCGGCCACGCAACTGCTGGATTTCTCCCACACAACCACCAACGGGCCTCCGTCGGTCAAGAAGCTGTAATGCTGCCATTTAACACGCCATCGAAACCCAGATTCCCTGACACGTTACTCCGGCCCCCAGGTTCTCCCTGGCCGAGTTCTTCTTTTGAGACCCCGAGGGCAGAGCTGCAGGGAGCTGACGAAATGCGCAGTTCATTGCAAGTATCACTCCCCCGCTCACCCGCTCTCCCCTTGCAAGGAACCGGTGTCAGACGAGCTCTTTCATCCTCGTTTGGTCATTGATTGTTAATGTTGGAGTTTGAAGACACACACCTGAATTTCCCATCTCTCCTTCTAAATCCTGGGAGTCCGGTGTGGGGTCTGAAAACGCCTCCGACCCTTCCCCCCATGCCGGCCAGTCTGAGTGACTCACAGGACGAGCTGGCCTTCGGCACACGGACGTGGCACACTCGGGGGACCAGGCCGTGCAGGACGCCTGCCGTGGTCTTGTCTGACTCCCTTGGCGCTGGCTTAGAGGTGAATGGCTCTAATTTCTGGCACTTGCGTCTGTCGGGCAGCAGTGCCTAGAGGACAGGGGAATGAATTGGTTGGTTTTCATAAATTTCAATGTAAAAACAAAACCAGTTGGTTTACATGCTGTGACATTTTTGCTATCGTCTGATTTCAGGTGGGTCATTGTGGTTATATTTGTCATCAGGGTACTTTTAAAAACGTTGGCTGTTAAAGAACCTCCAGTAATTTCTAGATATGTGTGTTTTTAAATAACTCATATGGTGGAACAGGACTAGTAGCCTCTCCGCTGTGTAGATTAGTCATAAAGCTCTCAGGTAACAGTTTGCATCTTTACACTACTCACACGCATAGGGGACAAAACGAGCACTTTTCAAAGCACGGGTCAGACGAAGTACACAATTGGAGAGAGGAGCAGGCTCGGGACGCGTGACGGGGACACTCTGAATCTGCCGGCCGGTTACAAGTCTTGATCTCACGAATGGCAGGCCCTTCCCAGAGACACCATGGAAACGTCCCCTTGGCCCGAGACCGACCTTGAATGAGGGTCTGACCAGGAAAAGGACCTACTTGCCCTAACACAGGCAATCCCGATGGTGGGTTCAGGCCACGCTGAATTAAGGCAGGAATAGCAAAGTTTGTCTTTGCAATTTACCTAATGCATCGATTGCTCATTTGCCAAGAACCCATTGTTTAGGGGTTGTTTTTTCTTTTTTCTTTTAATACAACAAAAAGTGGGGACCTAGGAAACAGGCCATCTCATCTCAGGGCCCGTTTAGGGAGTCACCTGCTGTTGGCTGCTGATTCACTTGTGCACGTGGGCGTCTCCGATTGTCACCCTCTCACGTTCGAACCACTGTACCACCCGCCTGGGAAGCGTCTTTGGCTCCATTGTGGCCTCTCTCAGAGCCCAGCTCACGGGGCGTGTTTAGCTCAGAGCCTTTCGTTTCCACCCCTGAAATCAGCAGCAGTGTGCGCTCCTCGTGCCCATCCATCCTCTGCCTCCCAGCAGGTCCCAGGCTCCTGTGTGGGACGGTTGACGGTTGGGGCCTAACGCCCACTTCCCAGACAGACGGCTGTCCGCACGGGTTGAATGCGTGCCTTTTCCCCACATGATTTTAAACGTTTTCCTCCCAAGATGGTGTAGACAGTCACTTACACTTTCTTTGGGGAGCTATACTTATATCTGCGGGGGTATATTTGACACGTCAATTTCCTTGGAGTTAATTTTTCAGTACGATATGCTAAAAGGCCTCATCTTGTTTTTTCTTCCTTGAAACGATTACTCCAGAGCTAGTTTTAAATATTCTCTGTGTGCTGTAAAGGAAATTCCACAACAGCAAATGGGGTAAAAATACCTCAGTCATAGAAACTTCAGGGATATGTTATTGTGAAGTCAATGAAAATCAATAATTTTCAGTCTGTACTAACAGAAAAGGCACAAACGTATAGTGAAATGTTACGCCGGAGAGAGAGAGGTAGGAGGCCATGGTGCAAACTAAGAAAATTCTGAAGTCACAAACTTATTATTTCTTAACATACCTGCCCCTGACCACTCCCATTAAAACAATTAAGTTTCCCACCTCGTGAGAAATACGTATTATACTGGATTTTACAGTATCTTAGGGGTAAAGTATCTTGGAGGCTCACCGCGCTTCATTCCTACACGTTCTCAGACACACCTTGAGATTTTGGGATGCTTTTAAGTAAAACACTCATTCTTTTACCAACAGTATGTTTTTTTTAATTATTGGGCCTTTCAATATATTTTAGCATGCAGCACGGTTGCCTGTTTTACCTGCGCGTTGCGGTCCTTCGGTGCTCGCAGACGGGGTGGCGGGGGCTCTGGAAAGACGGCACGCCCTTCCGAATCGGCGTGTCGGGGTTCTCAGGGAACGTTCCTTCCCACTCGCATCGGGCCACTGTCGGCCTGTTCACTGTTTCCGTGTCCCTGGCCCTGACCCACTTGCTAGTTCATTTTGTTCATTAGGTTCCTCTCCTAGGTGAGGTCACATGGTGTTTGCCTCTCACCGCCTGGCTCATTTCACTGAACGTAATGCTCTCCAGTCCCATCCACGCTGTTGCAAAGAAGGGTAGGGGTTCCACTCTTCTTTCTGCTGCGCAGTGTTCCATCGCGGAAATGAGCCACGGGTTTTTGATCTACTCATCTACTGGTGGGTGCTTGGGCTGTTTCCAAAGCCTGGCTACTGGAAAGAACGCTGCTGTGAACGTAGGGGTGCATGAAAATGGAAAGAAAGGGAAGGGATCAGTCAAGGGACATGCATGGATGACCAATGGACATGCACAGCGGGGCAGGGATGGGCTGTGGGAGCAGGGGGTGGTCTGGGGAAAGCTGGCATCACTGTAATAGAATAAACGAGAGTAAGGGAAAAAAATAGAAGAAGGCAAGGTGTCCAGCTGCCTTGAAGGCTACAGAGAAGGTCATGTGCTTTTCGCTTTGGGACTAACCTTGAGTCTCTGCACTGGGATAGAAAGTGGGAGAACCGAGAACCGCCCCCCCCCACACCCCACCCACTGACTTTTGCACCAGCCAGCGTCTTTCTTCCGCGAGCGTTTAAAAAGCCTGGTCTCTGTAGCTGACGGCGAACGGAAAGGCTGCCCACGTCCTCACACAGACTGGCCCCTGGAGGTCGGCGATTGGCGAGCAAGCGCCATCCCTTTCCCGGCTTCCACCAGCAGCGTAGGGGCGGCGAGTCCGGGCCCACGCAGGGCCGGCGGAAGCCGTGTTAGAGGGAAAGCAGGGTCTCGCTTCTGGTAACAAAACGAATACTGGGCCTGCGGTCATGACTCATTTGCTTCCCCATGAGTTATGTCATGTGAAACGGCTTGACTTTGAAATTGGGAAGCAGAGCTGGCAGAGTAAAGCATCTTTAACCGCCCCCCGCCCCCATTTTCTTCCACCGTAGCTGCCTTGGGAATGTTCTTATACATTTTATTGAAAACTCAGGGGAAAAAGTTCCATTGGTATCACGATGAGATTTATAATAAAACAGAACAGGTGCAAGTTTTGACACGTTCAATCGCAGACACATCCCTCTTTCCCTGTGTCCCAACTTTAATCAGGATCCTTTGTTGTACAGTGAGAGATGGGCAAAGCCCGCTCTTTCGTAAGCACGCGCGCTCCCAGACCCTTCATAATATTAGTTAAAATCAATGTGCAGCTTTTTTAATTATTGCTCATGGTACAAAGCAGGGAAGGCTCATTTAGGAGCAGATCGATCTCGGGAAGGGATTGGCAGAGGGCAGAGCCGTACATCAGGCAGTTGATGTGAAAATCATTGGGCGCGCGCCGCGGCCGGCGGGCCGGGCGATCCAGCTGCCGAGCCCCCGCCGGCCGGGGGCGAGGTCGTGGTGGCCAGGCTCCCGCTGGGCGCCCCGCGCAGCCGCGGCCGCCCGGTCCCGCGCGCGTGCTCGGAAAAGAGCCGGCTAGACAGCTTCCCTCGGCCTGGTGTGTATTGATCGCGGGCACGGGGCCTGGGCTGCAGCCCGGTCATTGTCTTTGCTCTGCTCTGGGCAGTGTTGTTTCTTAAGCTCCTGCATTTTGACAACCATAGACAGTGTGCAATCTGTTCTGAGCGTGACATGAGTGTGCAAACGTGCAGCTAGCTCTTCAGTGGCAGTGTGCACACAGGGAAGACTGGAGAGGAGGCTGGGGGAGGGGGGCGCACAGGGACACATGTCCTTCCCTGGCAGAGCCGGCGCGCTGCGCCCTCGCGGCCACCAGAGCCTCTGCGTCCAGCTGCTTCCGCCGCACACTGGCGAGAGGCTTTCCCAGGAAAACGAAGCGCCCTGAGCGCGTACCTGACCCGCCCGGCTGCTGCGCGCCCCCGCGGCGGCCGCGCTCACACACCTGCGTTCTCTGCGGAGACCGGGCGGCGCCGCGGTTGGCAGCTCAGGTGGTCTCCGGTGCACGGGTCCTGCCATAGTTTCCCTGCTTTGGTTATTCTTGTTTTACAGGAGTGACATGTGCTTTAGAGGATGATTTTGTGCACATTCGGAAGGATGGCTGTGGCCTTGACCTTGGACAGCAGAGGCCAATGGGACCCATGGCTGCCCCTGGCTCAGCGAGGGTCCTGCGCTGGTGGCGCAGCCTCCCGCACAGTGACAGCCCCCTCCCTCGCTGTCCAGCCCCGGGAGGCGCCCTGGGTGGCAGCAGCCACCGCCCAGGTCCCCCTGCGGCTGAGCTCGCCGTCAGCGGCATTGATTTCCGGTCAGCACTGACCGGCCAGATTGGCGAACCTCCTAGGTTTTAACGTTTTAATGATCACGTGCTGTTTATTTTAATTTATTATTCCTTGACTAATTATTTGGCTGATTCAATAGCATGATGTTGACTGCGGGCCAACATTAAAGGTAATTTTTTTAAAAATTAAGATAATAAGACCAGGCACTTACACAAAATAAAAAATTATTTTCTTTGAAGGAAATTACATACATAGGCAGAGTATACACACTATATATACAGACACATACATACAATATTTGAAATACCTAGTGAAAGCATTAACATGTTATATTGCATAATTTCACACTAAACAGTGAAACTCAAAGACAAAACATGAACTAAATGAATATCAGCAAATAAAAGAAAGTACAAATAAAAATGTAACCTACTTTAAGGAACCCTAATGTATAATATAAAAGTAAATTTATATATTAATCAAGATCTAATTAATCAGTTTAAAAGGGATCCTTTGTCTTTCAAAACACTTATCAAAAGGTACCTTTACATGCTGAGCTCCCCAAACAAATGTGGCCTTGTGTTAAAAACGGTGCTTCCGCCCTGGCTGGTGTGGATCAGTGTATTGAGCACCGGCCTGTGAACCAAAGGGTCGCTGGTTCGATTCCCAGTCAGGGCACAAGCCTGGGTTGCAGGCCAGGTGCCCAGTAGGGGGCACATGAGAGGCAACCACACACTGAAGTTTCTCTCCCTCTCTTTCTCCCCGCCCTTCCCCTCTGTCTAAAAATAAATAAATAAAATCTTTTAAACAACCAAAAAATACCAAAACAGTGCTTCCGCTCTCTGTCTCTCTGTCTCTCTTTCTGTCCCTCTGTCTCTGTCTGCGTCTCTTTCTCCATCTCTGTATCTTTCTCCATCTCTTTTCCTCTTTCTCTTTCTCCCAGGCATATTTCATTTTGTTTCCTTTTTTTAGCTTTGATGTCTGCTTATCTCTTTTCTTGCAGATATGCAGTCTTTGTCTTTCTTTCAGTTCGTGTAAGAACTTACCTACCTGATCAAATGCCCTTCCGGCCCAACACCGAAGTGGAATGGTCGGGACCCACCCTCACGCTGAAATAAGATTTCGACAAGCTTTTTCCTTCGAAATATTTCCGTGAATGCCGGGTGTCCCACCAGGGTCTGTTCCAAGTGAAGGCAGAATAAGAACGAGTGACCAAATCTTTATAAAAGCTCGAGGAGAGAGCCCTTCCACGTAGGTGAGCTCACAGTAAAAAGAAAGACAAGAATAGGTGGTTGAAACCATCACAGTCGGGATAGGTTTTGAAATAAAACATCCAACACACTAAGAGACATAATTTTCCCAATCAGATGGAATTACCAGAGTGATAGTTTGAAAGAAGTTCAATAAGGTCATTCATACATGACATATTTTCAAAATTAATCACTTGTCATCTGACTTTTTCCAGTGACGCACCGTGGTGGCCTGGAAGGGACTGGGTTCACGAGGCAGTGAAAGTTCCATCACACGAAGGGCGTCTCCTTACCTTTTCCACAATTGGCTGAACTAGGGTAACATAAATATATCCCTACTACAAACCTCTAGAAACATTAAATAAAATTATTGTAATCTCTATGCTGATCTTACAAAAATAAAGGAGACTCTTCAGCTGCTAGCCAAAAGAAAGAACTGTAATGGCATAATCAATAAAATATACCCCAAAAATGACACGCCCATATGTAATTTCCTTCCTAATTAAACCTGCCACCTCCCCCACCCCCACACCCCAAAAAGAACTGAAAATCAAACCTTGGATGTGAGAGCTGGTGCTGGGACCATGGTAGCAGAGCTGATGGAGGTGACGGGGGTGATGTTAGAAGAGGTGACAGTGGTGGTGGGAAGGGAGAGGGGGTCATGGTGATGCTGGAGGTGACAGAGGTGGAGGTGAGGGCAGGGTCACTGTGTAGGTCTCACCGCCTGTGAAGACCTAGAAGGTGGGGCCTTTATCTCACTGAGAGGAGGGCTGGAACCGAGGGAAAGGCTTTTTCCGGAGCCCTCAAACAATTACTGCTTTAATGAAAGCGTTGACCAAAAAGAAGGACACCGACTAATTTGGAAGAACCAAGAAGAAGTTTTCTGCTCCTTCCAGGCCGTGGGTGAAAACCAGACAAAATATTCCTCCTGAGGATTTGAAACCCTGGACCTGCATTTCTCGTGAACTGGGCATTTGGTTTATGCTGCTTACGGAGTGGAGAAAATACCATGATAACTGATGCTGAACCAATAATTACCGCATATGATCAAATAAAAAGGTATTTTGAGGTATATTTGCACAACCCAGACTATAAGTAATTGGTGCAGAAAAAAAACAAAAAACAAACAAGTCTCTTCTAGGTGACAATGCCGTGAAAATTGAAAAGCTCCCCATACCAGCGTAACACAGTGAGATTCCAGCAGACACAACAAACGACACTGAACAACCCACACACGAGTTCAAAAATAAAGTAATAATCAGGAGAGATGTTCAAAAGAACTGCTCAGAAGATGACTTCACTGTCATCACTTCTGTTCAACAGCAGGTCTAAAGATTCCAGAAAGAAAAGTAAATGAAAGCGTCCACATGGAGCGCTGTGAAGCAAAATTTCGAGGACAACACGGTGATCTATGCAGAAAATCCTGTGGATTCTGCCAGAAAAGCAACCAAAACTGACACATAATTTTAATAAAGTTACAGAGTAATGGTCAATATATAAAATACCTTTGGATCCTATATTCTAACAGTGAAGAACTGGAAATTGAATGAGAAATATAGTTTACAGTATGAAACAATTAAGAAAGTCTCGGGGATAAATCTGACAAAACACGTGCAATATCTGTGAACTGAAAAAGTGACTGAAAGAAGTTAAAAGATTTAAATGAACGTAGAGTTACACAATGTTCGTGTGTTGGAAGATTCACTGGCGTTAAGACATTGACTCGCCTCGTGTCAATTTATAGGTTCAGTCCATTCTCAGTCAAAGTCCTGTCAGGCTTTTTGTACGAATTGACAGGCTGATTCTAACCCTCACATGGAAATACACAGGACCTAGAACAACGTAAAAATAGAGGGAAGCCGAAATGCCAACATTAACCGATTTTGAATCTTACTGTAAAGTGCCATTATCAAGGCGGTAGGATCACTGTTGAGGGGGCAAGCCACGGAACAGCACGCTTACACCACATAAAAAAGTAACTCTGCAGGAGCCGGAGATGGGAGAGAGCGTGACCACGTCAAGGTCCTCAGTCAGCCCCCGGCCATGCTGGGTGACGTACCTACAGGTTAGCGGGATTCTCACATGGATTTCTCTGAGGACCATTATTCTGTCTCTTACAAAACGGTATGATCCCATTTACCTAAAATGCTAGAAGGTGCAAGCGAATCATAGTGACAGGAAGCAGATTGGTGGTGTCCTAGAGTTGGGAGGGGCCCGGGTGGGAGTGGGGGAGAAAGAGCGGGGAACTTGGGGAGGTGACCAGTGAGCTCAGCCTTGGTTGCGGTGATACTTTCAGGGGTGCGTACAGGTCAAAACTTAAAAAAAACATACAATTTTAATTTGTCCAGTGTATTGTATGCCAATAATGTCTCAAAAATGTACAGTAAGTGTGTTCTGGTATAAAACATCAGAAAATTAATAGTTAATAAATCAACGGATTTTTAGAGAACAAAGGATGATACTGTAGCGGTGAATTAAAACTTCTAGAAATAAATAACAAGTTAATTACAACAGAGCACAAAATTTGATGGCGAGATTACATATCAAATCAGACAAATATAATAAGAAATAAAAACTTCAAACTGTAGCACGAAGACGTTACATTGTAGGCAGAGAAGAAAAGAGGAAAAACAGCACAGAAGCTAAGAGACACTGACTCTAAGACGGGAAAATCCCAACTTTTGGCCCAAAGAGAGGAGTAAGGACGGGGAGATGCAGCGTTTGGACGCATAACAGACGCCATCTCAGATCTGGGGAGCAGAGCACATCCGCAGAAAGCTCACGCAGTGGGTCCCCAGCAAGGCACGTCACAGACAACAGCAGGGGCCCAAGGTTAAAAGTGAAACCGTAAGACAGTCGAGAAAGAGCTCCGACAAGGCGCGACCGTTGGATGGTCCTGCCCAGGGGGAGCAAGGGGGGCAACGGCGGGATGGGGACATTGGCTCTGGGTGGTAGTTTTATGCACAGATACAGGAGTGAAAGGGGGGAAGACTTTTTCACCGGAAGCCTGGAAACCCCCTTCCTGCAGACGTCGATGCTGGGGAACGAATTACGTGCTCCTGGAGAAAGGGCACCAAACCCTGAAAGAGCGGCTACGACACACACGAGCTGGTGGCCGATGGGAAACAGTGACCAGGCGAGCGAAGCGAAGGTGATGTTGCTGCGTCACAGCACAAGAAAAGCAGTGATGAAGTTCCTGAGTGTCCGAACGAGACAGGGTACTCGGAAAAAAGAGCACACGATGCGGGGTTTCTTTGAAGCAGAGTCGGTGCTCGGGAGACAAGTGGAAACCCTAATTCATTTTAGATGTTGCTAATTGTAGATGCTTGATACATGCTAATTGTTACTCCTGAAGTTTCAGAAAGTGATTAACTAGCTTTAAACAAATAGAAAAAAAGAATAGTCCAAATGTAATGATCCAAAAAAAAGGAAATAATGCAAAGAAACAAAGGAATAGAAGAGCAACTGAAAAGTGCTCAGAAAACGGACGGCCGCTCAGCTCTGTTCATCAGTAGACGGCCTCAGGCTGCGTTTTTCCCAGTCCGGCTATGCGCCGTTCGTAAGAGACGTCGTCGGTCGATCCTCTGTCCGACGGCGGCAGGAACTAAGTCCCCGTTGCTGGCATGTGGGCTACGCCCGGTGACTTCTTTCTAAACAGCGCAGTAGGTGAAGAAGACACGGCAGTCACTTCACAGAGAAACCTGGCAGATGCCACCTCAGCCAGGTGACCAAAGCCAGCATCTGCAGCGACATGTCCTGTTGACGGGGCCACAGCGACGTGCGGTGATACACGCAGCTTCGCTGCTGGGGTTTCCCTCCTCGAAACCCACAGTCTCCGATCTCGAGGGGAAGCTTCAGGGAGATGCCAAGGGAGGCATACCCTGCTCAGAGCCGCCAGGGGCCGTCACCCGAACAAAGGAGTCAGGCAAGCTGCCGCAGCCAGGGCCTGGGAGGACGTGAGGACCGGAGTCTGGTGTCTCGGGTGGGATCCGGGGGCAGGAAAAGGAGTTAAAAAAAAACTAAGAAAATCTGAAAAAATGTATGGACTTTGGTTAATGACAGTGCATCGATATTGGTTCATATCGTCACAAATGTGCCACACTAACGGGGGGTGTTAAACAGCAGAGAACACTGTTGCCAGGAGCACACGGAAACTTCTCTCTTCTGACTTGGTAAATTTAAGACCGTGCTAAAAATAAAGTCCTTCAAAGACAAGCAACAAGCAAACAAACTACACGTGAAATTCAGAGTTTACCTGAGATCCACAGCTGCTAAGAGAAGTATGTAACTTTACTTCACTTTTATTTTATTTTATAGAATTAGCTGGGAAAGGTACAGTGCTAAAGTTACCTGCTTGGGAGTTTTCACAATGGCCAAGTAAATTCTCGGATCTGCCTCCGACACATCGCTCCCTGGCGGGCATCCGCCATCCCCACTGCCCCCGAAAATGCATTTTCCCAGCTTAGGTTTAAGCCCCTGGAAACGAGAGTTTATCGCGAGACTGCGGACACACCTGAGCGGAGAGCTATGGGGGCCCTGCTGCCGCTTCTGCTGTCGGCCGACGCCACACGCCGTCTCCGCGCCAGGCTTTGCACAAATAGGAGGGGAAGGCACCGCCGTGAATCGTTGTGCAATTAATCACTTGACCACGAGGGATTCATTCACTAATTAAAAGAGCAAAACGAGTAAATAGAAATAACCAGGGAGTGCTAGATGGCATCTTCGGGAGGGCCAGCCACTTGCTGTCAGTCCCGGGCATCCATCAGTCACACGCGGTCAGGCGCCACGCACCTCCCCGCTGCGCCGAAGGGTCCTCCCAGGTGCGCACAACCGTTCACGGAGACGGGAGGCCGCGTGTTGGCATCTGCATCTCCGGCCACACGGCTCGGCAGCCTCAACACCAAAAGGAGTCCAAGAAAATGAAAACTTTGAGTGTTTAACACAAGCGGGAGAATGTTGGTATTGTATTTGAGTCCTTGGCCTCCCGATGCTTTGGGTCTGCTGCTCCCACGGACACCTACACGTCGTGCTTCACACCTGAGGCCGGCCCTCTTTCCATACAGGTGAGCCCCTGGACTGCTCCCTTCCCGTCCAACAATCATTCGCCCGCTTGACTGTTTCCTTGCATTACTCACTGGGAACATTTAAACCAGTTACCAGGCAGCAAAGCAAGAGAGAGTTAGAAGGCTCTACAACTTCCAACATAACCTCAAAGCTTTCTCATGAGCAATTTGGAGGGCGGCAGGCAGGGCCGCGGCCCGACGGGCTGAGGCGCCTGGGAAGCTGCGGGGTGTTTCCAGAGCCCGCGGCTCCTCGGGTCCTTCCTTCCCCACACCGGGCAGGGGTGCGGGGCGCTGCCTCTCCCTGGTGGACCGGCTCTGCCGCACCTGCGGAGTGCCGCCCAACGCCCCCCAAAAGGGGGAGGTTGCGGGGCCAGGAACCTGTCGAGAGATGAGAAGGGCAGGACACAGGGGCCGGCGAAGGGAGTGGGGAACTGTGCTTTAAACCAGAGATCTGAGACAGGGACAGAGGGACCTGCTCACAACGGGATGCCCAGGTGAGTGACCGGTCAGGGCGTGGGAGCGGGTGGGCTGCCCGGTACTCCCAGAGGCACGGCCGGGCCGTGCCTGGGCCCCTGTGTCCAGCCCCCGCTGGCACTTCTGCATCCCCGTGACTGTTGTGCGGCTGCCCACCTGTACCTCCCAGCCCCTCACCTTTTTCACCCAGCCCCCCAACCCCTTCTATCTGACAACCCTCAGAATGTTCTCTGTACCTCAGTCTGTTTGTCTATTTTGCCACTAAAACACTTTTAGTCTGTAAATGGCATGTGGATGCGCGTTAAAGTGCAAAAAAAAAAAAAAAACCCAACCGGGGGCGTCCTTGACTTCTGGGGCTCACATACATGTGGCTCCAGCCAAGACAGGTGGGGGGGCAGGTGGGAGGCAGGGCCCCGCAGCCAGGCCCGTGTCCTCAGCCAACCGCATGGAGGAGCCCACCAGCCGGCTGCCAACCCCACGCCGCCACCGTAACTGCCCGAAGGCAGAGGGAGGCTGACACCCGAACGAGGCCGGCCCAGGGTGTCTGTCGCCGGCCCAGGGTTCTCATCCAGGTCCTCACCAGTTTCCTTGCGGTCGGTCCACATTCACGGGTCACAGAGCCGGCCGTTGGCCTGGCCGGGGAGCAGCACCGAACCACGTCCCCAGGTGTCCCATCCCGGTCCCCCCTGAAATAGCCGCAGGGTTACAAAAATTCTAAATTAAGACAGCAGGGACCTGAGTGGTGCCTTCATTTTAGAGCCACTTTGAAGATCAGCATATTACAACATAGCACAGTTAAAAACAGAAATGGTGTGAAATGTAGCATACACATATTTGTATTACTTAGAGGAAAAACTACCCACAGAAAAAGGCGCTTTCTATAGGCCTAGAAATAAAACTAGCTTTCAAGACACTGGGTTTAACAGAGTCATCGACCATGTTGGGAAATATATTTGAAAAGTTCGGGGCACAAAGCTCTCCACATCAATAGGAGAAACGTGCCTGAGGGTCTTGAAAGGGCTGCTCTGTCTCCGGCTTCCCCGCCCCCCGCCCCCGCCAAACTGCAATTTAGTCCTTTCTCAGCGACACCGTGAGACTCCCATTTCCACTTTTGTGTGTTCTCAGATAGCCCCCAAAGGGGCGACTCAACAGATCTGAAAACACTGACACCCAAACTTATGAAATGCCTGTTAACCACGAGTGTGTTCCTCGTTCCCGGGGGGCACTGCAGGTCCCCAGCTCCTCCTCCCGCGTCACCAGCGCTGCTCACAGGCAGAGCCGATCGGCCAGGGTTTCCAAGGCACTGCCAGCATCCGGGCCGTGTTGTTTTGGGACATAGACAAGTTTTTTTTTCACTTTTGCTTTTGTTTTTTGATTTGTCAAGGATCGATCCTCCTAATGTTGGTCCCACGCATTGCTGCTATGGTATCGGTTGTGATGTGACCGGTTGTGCATTTTTGCCCGTTGAGGGCAAATCGTGGCATCGTAACTCGGTCCCTTTAACAGCGCTGACGTTTCAAAAGGTAGCGTCCCCGTCTGTACACCGCCCAGAACAAAGGTGACAAGGTGGTGTTTTTGCCTGCTTCTGTGAGGGTTAGTGTTATTTCTCACCCAATATAAATTCCTCTCTTTATCACATTCAGTGGTATTTAATTCCATTCAACACATTCATCGAGATTAAGACCCTGGTATGTTTCAGATGCCAGGACTGTCCCCAGCATGGAATCCCCTAGTGCCGGTGCACGTGGGACCTGAGCCCTCAGTTAGATGGGGGCGGGGCTGGTGCAGACTCCTTTATTAAGTACAGAGCATCGATATTGGCCTTTTCTTAACCAGCATGATCTAGCAGAAAATATCAGTGTATTATAAAAACCCAAAAGAACGACAAAATTTAAAGTAAGTATATATAAATTAAAATAAAATAACTCATTAACACAGGTGACTATTGAATTGATTCTATTTCTCAAAGCAGATGGATTTCTTGTTGCAGGGTGTTCTGCAAAATCAGTTGACACACTTTTATGTTTACATAATTTTTAATTGAAGCAAAAATAATGATGTTTAAGGCCAAGCCAGGTTGAAAAATGCTCAGTGTCTAGGCCCACCTGTTTTTTTGTTGTTTTTTTTTTGACTTTGATGTATAACTGCAGAAAACTGGTTTGCGTATTAATGCTCCTGGGATTTTTTTTTACAGGAAAGTGGTAGACAAGAGCACTTCCTGAGCAACCGCGATGTGTTAGGTGCTGCGGCAAAGAGCTCGGTGTGCGCTGTTCCGTGTAGCAGGGACTCTGGCGCCCGCCTTTCAGGTGGGATAGTGTTTCCCCTCATTTTTAGGAGGAGAGCATTGAGATTCCAGACGGTTAATAACGGGCAACTTTCCTTCGTGTGTCCCAGTGCCGGCGCTGGGAACGTGGCGCTTTCTGTTCTGAAGAGTAAAATAGCGACGTTTTTCGTGTCTTATCTGTGGCCGGGACAGGAGGAGGGTCTGCTGGGAGCTGCCGCCTTAGGACGGTCGGGTTTATGTTCTTAATGGCGTCGTGCCTTCGGTAATGCACGGCATGTTTTACGGAGTCAGAAAGACTTGATTATATGTTGACTTTAACGTATTATCTTCTAATGTTATAAAAATATCAATTATTGCAGTGAATTTTCTGTCTGGATTTTGACAATTTATTCTTTGATTTCGTGTTTATACTACACAGTATTTCCTTTCTCACTGTCGTTCATCCGACGCTTGCACACTTAAAAATCACGACCTTGACCCCTCGGAGGACCTGGCCTTTTTCCCGTTCACCGGGCCTCCAAGGCCGGCAGACACACGTAACGGGGACAGATGCCCGGTCCCCCGGGGCTCCTCTGTCCCGCAGGGGGAAGTTTGGGGTGGCTGCGAAACGAAGGCGGGTGCTCGCTAGAAACTGCCGGAACCCCGAAGCTTCCACTTACATTATTTCACGGACAGGCGGAAGGGCCCTTCCCCTCTCACCTTCCTCGGCCTTAGAACCCTGCACCCGCCAGCTCCACCACTACCGATAACGACACCAGGACCGCCGCCACCCTCCGCGTCCTGCTGGCAGCCACACCACGAGCAACGCCGGCAGCGTCCCCACGGGCAGCGTCCTCAGAAAGGTCGCCACTGCACCGACAGCACCACCACCAACGACGCATTCGGCGACATCGCCGATGCAGTCACCGCCAGCCCCGAAAGCAGCACCACCACGGTCGCCACGACCACCACCAACACTGCCCTCAAAACCACCGCCACCATCAATGCCGCCCAAACCATCGACGCCACGGGCACTGGCCTGTCTGAGTGGCAGAGGGCGGAGCTGGCCCGGCCCGAGAGCTGCGTTCCGCGCCGACCCCGGGTCTCCCGCTCGGGGCCGTGCTCCGCGCACACCACGCTCGGCACGCGCGCCCCAGCACGGGGGCTGGCGGTGCACTTTCTACAGAGTTTCACTGCCTGCCGTTCCATTAAGTGGCGTTGTTGGGACACTGAACTTGTTGGGTTTGGGTCGCTTCTCTGCTAAACGAAGAGATTTCGCGTCTGCCTCTCAGGTCTGAACTCGAAGTCCGTGCTTCCCCTGCGCCCCGCGGCCCCTGGGCCCTGGGAGACGTAAATTAAAATTATCCTGTCCACCACGATGGCTCTGTGCGCTTTGAAAATGTTTTAGATTACTTTTTGATAACTTTATTACACTGAACCAATCCACTCCAACACGATCGACTGTTGTAAAACGTATTATCACGTCAAAGTCATTCATCGTGGTGCATGTGTGGCCACTTTTGGCATGTACTGAATCATAGATTTATTTGGAATTACTTTTACAAAAGGGAACTATTTTTTTTCTTAGCTTACCTATCTTACTACATACCTTTTCTGCAGTTTATTCACGCAAACACAGACACACACACCTTGTGTTCTGACAAAGGGTGGGTACGTACAGCTGAAGATCACAGGTGGTCATACTTTGAATAGGTCGCTGTTGGCCACGTCTGGTCAGGAGGGAGGCACGCTGGAGCCATGTGGCCCCCCGTATGGTTGATGCCTGGGTGGCACTTAGCCAGGACTTTGCGTCTGATGTAAACCCCCGTGCACAGCACGTCAGCGTAACACAGGTAAACGGTGTGTTTAGATGGGGTTGCTGGGATTTGGCTCTTTCGTTTACGTGCCTGGACACGCCCAGAGCGCACAAAGGGCTCGTTTAACCGTTGTCTGCCATCCCCACTTGCCTTCCAATACGGTGATTTAGACGGAGCTCTAATGCACCAGGACAACGCGTCCCCGGAGCCTTTTCCAGAATATAAATTAAGTGATACTATAACAGAAGCCCTCTCTTAGCTCCGCATAATGAATATAAGCCATCACGTGCTCCTGACCAAGGTCACAGGATGAGAATGAATTACTCTATTAACATCTCTTTTAAGTAGCATTAGTGATAATAAATGAAGAGATTTGATGTAATACTGATAATATTATTCATGTAAAAACGGCACACTTCATCGTGTTAAAACAATTACGACGTGCTTGCAGGATATTTCACCCCACAGAAAGATGATGCCTGAGTACGCTCCCTGCGAGTTACTGAGCACAGTGCCGTGAGCTAGCGATGCAGATAATCTGGTGGGAACCGCAAAGCTGATTTGTGTGCTCTGATAATTCAGATCATCTCGCTGGCCCTAGGTCCGACCCAAATGCTGCCTGAGACTGCCGTGGGCTTTAGTGTTGATATTAGGTTTAATGCAATCCTTTTGCTTATAATTTTTTCAAAGAAATTACATCCCCCATTCTCCAGTGTAAACCCTCCTTAGCGGCTAAGCACCCAATAATATTGCAGTGTAAGCCTGATATCTTGCTGTTTGCTTCTCAGACATAGTTAAGCTGTGTTGTCAGTTACAGATCATCTTATCCCAGTCGTGGGAATCCATGAACAGCACAGATCGCTAATGCCTTTTGATAGTGACCTTATTCTCAACACAACAGGAAAGCCGACTTGGTGCGACTTTCAAATCTAGAATCATGAAGTGAAGGGACAGAGCAGAACTGATTTATAGCACAGCTTGCCATTCAGTGGATTTGGGTATTTACTAATTAAATCATAATCACCATAAGAAAAATTCTGAACAAAAGCAAGTTAGGTAGCGGGGACCAGCTCCCCTTCCCAGGGGGACGAAGGCGTTCCGGAGCTAGACCGTGGCGGTGGCTGTACAGCGTCGTGTCTGTGCAAAGTGCTGCTGATTCGGACCCTTTAAAATGGCTAAAATGGTGAATATTATTTTATGTGAACTTTATCATAGCACAAAACATCTCGGTAGCTCACGGTACAGCTACCATCTCTGTCACTATGACCCCTGCCCCGTCCATGTCCCCCCCAGCCCGTCTCCCTCTCACACGCATGGGGAATTAGAGAAATCTTCATAGATGTCTGTGCGATGTGGTTAGTCTTCCACCCCAGCGGGGCCACCAACCGTTCCCACATGTCAGCACAGCTTTCGAGACGGTTTCCCTCCACGTTCTCCTGACTCAGTTCCCGCCTCCTTTGCTGCCCAGCGCGCGCACGCGTTCCTGGCTCGCCCGGGGCCGTCGCAGCCTTCACGACCTTCACGGCCTTCACGGCCTTCACGGCCACGGGCAGGCAGGAGCGGGTCGTGCCGGGTTTTCCTGGCGGAGGTGAACGATCATTTTGTTCTGATGCCACATTAAGATTACGATTTGTATTATTTTCATCGCAAACTTCATGCGGTTTTGAAGGAGCGATTATCCATACAATCTCTCAAACATGTTCCACTTGGGGAATTTTCCGGCTTTCATTAAGGCTGCGTGAAGCTGAGCGGAGGGCCATCTGCCTTTTAATTATGCCGGGCATGGCCGTTTCTCCTTGATCCCAAGTAAATGTTGCGTGTGTAAATGGGGCCGAAGCTTCCAGAGCGAGATCAGCTTTCACGTTACCAACAAAACACATATTTGCGTGTGCGAGCCCCTCGACTGTAAGTAATTAGTCCTGGGCCGGTTGGCTAATGGGATCCTCAGAGGAAGGACTTAAAGTATTAGTTTCTCATATTTATGATTAATGCTTTTCTTATCAGCCCGAGGGCCTGAACGGGATCATGTAAAGCATGTTCGGTTAAATCATTCTTTGTTACAAAATACAGACATTATACCTCAGGGAAGCCCACCGGGGAAGCGCGGCTGCCTATCTCCACATCCATCAGTAATAAGCCAACTTGGAGCCAGGAACGCGGCCTTTCATTATTTATACTTCGAATGACTTGCTACTGATTCGACTTAGAACGTGCCCTGCCCATCAGCTGTGGGCAAGTGGCTGCCCGATGTGTCACGGACGGTTTTTCCCGACGGCTTGCGAGGGCCCAGCTGGGACCGTCCCTGCTTATTAATTTATTTGTTGATTTAAAAAATGTTCATAGATCACATGCAAATAATGAGTGTCAAAAAGCAATGAGGACTTGCAGTGCGCGAACTGATGGCGGAAGCTGCATTGGCTCGCGCGGTTCCCCGCCGCCCTCGGCTGGCGGCCGCCAGCGCCCGCGGGGGCAAACGGCAGCGCGGGACCCTCTGGACGCGGCTGCCTCGGGCGTTCCCGCGCTGGTGCGTCCGCCACGCTCTTGCTGTCTCAGCAGTTTTTTCAGGGCTCTCATGTGCCTCCCCCCACAAAAAGGAAAGGCTAGCAGTTTAATGTAGTGAGATCTAAACGTCATCAGTATTTACAGCCTAACAACTTCTCCGCTGTTTGAAAGCATGATAAACACAAAGAAGAAAAATCCGAAACGTGGCGCCCCACCTCAATCGCCACACCTCCAGCAGGTGGGGGCCCGCTCCTGCCATGACAGCGCGGCCCCCCAACCTCGGCATCAGCTCGGACCCCAGCGCCCTCGTGGCCTACCGGCCTCGACTCTCAGGTGAGGATTTCTGACGACCCCCCAATCCCAGCTTCCCACTGCACCGGCCCGTGCTAAGACCGCGGAGGCTCCGGTGGCCTCCGCCGGCAGCGCGCCCGGTGTGCCGCACGCGCCTGCTCTCTGCCCTTTCGCCGCCGCTTCCCGCTCTCCATCGAACCTGGATCTTCGTGTGCGAAAGCCTGCCTCCCGTGGAATTACCACTCGGCTAATCGTTACGCTGCTCTCTTGTTAATCTCCCCCTTGTTGGGGGAGCCCTGCCCCAGAACCTGGAAGAGTCCCAGGAAAGCGGCATGTCTCCTCCCTGCAGGGGTCACGGCCAAGTGCAGAGCCCCGGGCACCGGCAGGAGCTCCGGCTGGCGTGGGTGGACAGACCAGAATAGGACTCAGCCTCGGGACCGGAGGCCAGTCGGTGACAAGCAACATGGACGCGGCTGAATCCTCGCTGCTGACGGCTCAGGAGCCTGGAGGGAGGGCAGAGCCTGGGACAGCAGTCCCCGTGCAGCGGGACACTGGCCTCCCGGGGGTGACGCCCCCACTCGCCGATCAGGTGGGGGGCGGGACACGGCGGGACAAAGCCCGGTGTGCCCGAGGCCCGCGATGTCTGTCCACTGCCCTTAACAGGTCATCTTAAGAGATGCAGGGAGAGGAGGAAGCAGAGAAAAAAACACAGCTCGCTCAGGGAAGACCACACAGGGCAGTGACTGGCAACCATGAAACAGGGAGTAAAACTGTCCCACGGCCTGCCCGGCGGGCTCCGTCCCCCTTCCCGGTGCGTGCTCAGCACCCCGGGTGGTGGCCAAGGACAAAGACACTGTGGGACACTTTCATCGGGTCAATTAATTGATGTCGGATAGTGAGTCCGATCCTGAGGGCGCCGTGGGAGTCCCCAGAAGAGGCACCGAAATGCGAATCTTCGGAGATGAGAAGAGACAAAGCTTGGGAAGGCTGTGTGACGCTCGTGTCACCCACAGAGCGGCGCGCTCGGGTGGGCCTAGCTTTAACACATCCTCTGAAGGGGAGCCCACAAGGCCCCTGAATGATGCCACCCCACCTGGGAGGTGGCACAGGTGACACGCAGGCACCGTACAAGGGGAGGTCATAGATACTTTGTAAATGCTCGGTCTCCACTAGAATAAAGAAACCCGAATTTAAGGCAAAAAGGTGATTTTTAAGAGTTTAAATTTCCAGTGAAGCCATTTTTACAGAAAACGTACAGTCTTGCCACAAGTCTGCGGACACACCCACCATTGGTGACGCTGAGGCATGAACCAACGCAGGGCATGCAGCGGGCATTGGTGACTAAACATGTATCAGGGCTGGAAAGTACGCGTTCACTGTAACCCAACAATTCCACTTGAAAACACGGCACAGATGTATCTGCAGTGGTCTCCATCTCGGTGTCCCCTATGATCCTACATTTTAAAAAGTGGAACAATCTGGCCTTGGCTAGATTGGAACCGTTGGTTGGAGTGGCGTCCCATAGACCACAGGGTCCCAAGTTCGATCCCCAGTCAGGGTGCATTTGAGAAGGCACGGAATGGACGTTCCTCTCCCACAGCAGTGTCGCTCCCTGTCTCTCGGTCTCGCTCTCTGAGAGCAATGAAAAAAATGTCCTTGGGTGGGAATAAAAAAAAAGTGGAACAATCTGAATGAAATATTAATGCTATTTCCACAGATTGGTTCAATGTACAGGCACATCTTTTTAAAAAGAGGACTAAGTACACATAAAATATTCATGACGTGATGTTAAGTGGAAAATAAAAGAAACAACATGACCTTCAACTTACGATGAAAAGATTGTCTCTTATGCTGGAGTAAAAGGAAATTTAGACCAAGAGATTGTTACCTATTTTCTGTAACAGTCCGTGCTGGGGTGACAGAGGGGATCCGTGGAGGTGGGGACAGTGGATAGGAAGACGGGTTAGCTAGGTCGGACCCCATTTCAAAGGGTCTTGGTAAGTGATGGTGTGTCAGCTAAAGGGAGGGAGTGTGGCTGTGACCATCGTCACAACGTGTCATTAAGGGCCCTGGAAGGAAGCAGACTCGGAAGCGGATGTCTCATCAAGGACAGATAATGGCCCCGGACTGGGCTCCTGAGTTACATAAGAGTGAGAATAAACTGTCGATGCGGGGACAGTCCTTGGGCCGTCACGCCTGGTCCTGCATTCAAAAAGCCCTTTAACAGAGTCCAGGCGTCCGTGATCTGTAATCCCAGCCTTTGACCACAGGCATGAAAGGAAGCGGGGCTTGGGCCATGTTAGAAACGGCCGGGACAGCTGGCCGCGTCTCTGCCGTTACCTGCCGTGGGGCAGGGGTGGCTGCCGTGCACGCGGGCCTGAGCGCAGAACAGCCCGGAGGGCGGTGGGAAATCAGTGGGTGGGATGAGACACGGGCGAGGACGTCCAAAACCACCGCCACCTTCAACTCTGTGTCCGGGTGGGGGCCTCCAAAGCTCCTACAAAATTTAACTCTGTATTCAAATGTTTTTTCAGAATGAACCTGCACGAAAGCCAATAAATGATTAGCATTTACTTTTTAGAATAACCTCATCCCCACATAAGAAACAAATTAAAAAGTGAAGCGAAGACCACTTTCCCTGAAAAAGTCTGATTAGGTTAGGACAAAGCATGGCCGTGCGGGTGCTGGAGCTGTTCTGTCACCTGTTGCTGGGATATTCTCATTTTTAGTATAAAAACAAAGGCCTACAGGTGTTCTCAGGTTTCAAAAATAAGTGTGCTTGCTTGAGAGCTCAAGAGCGTGAAAGCTGTTAGCGACGCCCTTTCCGAGGGAAACTCATTGAAATCATCTCCCTAAGAAGGTGAAGGAGCTGGATCTCTCTCCTGCCACACTTTCCATCCTGGACTTGAAGGTAAAAAAATCAGGGAGCAAGATAGAAAGAGTCTCCTCCTCTTAAAACCCTTCTGTTCACAGCAGAGAGCGAGAGCAAGAGAGCGAGAGCAAGAGAGCGCGCACGCGTGCGCGAGAGAGACAGAGAAGGAGGGAGGCAAGGAGGGAGGGCCAGTGCAAGGTGTCTTAGAGAGGAAACGGACACTCCTGGAGGAGGAGCTGGGGTGGGGCTGGGCTTGCGTGGTGGGGCCTGAGCACGGTTCGAGACGTTTCGGCTGAGCTGCCCGGCCCCAGCTTTCCCGCCCGCCTCAGGGCCCGCAGTCGCTGGAACGAACCCAGGAAAAGCCCCCAGGGGAGAAGAAGAGGAAGGGAAGACATGAGGAGGGTGAGAGCTGGGGACCCCTTCACCTGCAGTCTGCACACCCAACACCCAGACGTTCCTCTTCCCCCTGGCGGGGCTGCTGCTGAGTCACTTTGTGGGCCGACCCACGTGGGTCAAGAAATCAAGGTTGGCGGTGAATCTGTGCTCGTAGGTAGCCCAGAAGCTGTCTTCGGTGAAGGGTCTCGGGGTTGTGTGCTGTCCCAATATATCTTTTACAACTCACCTGGTCCGATAAACACCAGTCTGTAAATGCGGAGACGTGCTTACGGTACGAGAGATCACAAAGACCCCGTGCCACGGCCGCGGTCCTTCCTCCTTGGCATACATGTTCCCTAATGCAGACTCTACCCCTTTCCTTTACGGCTCGCTGATAACAAGCTTGCCAATTTATTTGCACAGCGAATGATCCTAACGGAGCACGCCAATGTTAAACACACGTGACTCGCTGCCGAGCTTTCTAGGTGTTTGCTTACAGCACTGCGACTGTGGGGTGTTCTGACGCAGAGGCGGGGCAGGTGCGTGTGCCGTGGGCGGCGACGGCGGCCCTGAGCGGGAAGCTGCACGAGAGCTCGGTGCCCTGGAGGCCCGTTCAGCCCACGACCGGACCAGCATCCTTCCCTACCCCTTTCAGTACAAACGCCCAGATCTCGGCTGGAACGCGGGCGGGCTCTTTGCTTTCAAAACGGCTCTGTGGTTGTGCCCCCGCTTTCCCGAGACTGTCCCTGTAAATTTCCAGTGAAAAGTCCTCCTACGGGTTGAAGAGCTGCAGCACGGTGGCTAATCTTTCACCAGGACAGCAGCTTGGCCAGATCAGGGCGAGCTTAACCAAACCACGTATGATATTTTACACAAAGAGAGAGCAACTGGGGGCAGCGGGGGATAGCGGGTGCACACTGCCAGGCTGCGGGGAGCCGGAGGGTCCCGTGTCTACGAGCACTGATTGGAGGCCTGAGATGCGTCAAGGAGAAACAATGTCGTGTGGGAATGCCGAGCACCGAGTTATGGATTTTAAAGCATGCTTGGTTATTTGCCCTTGGAAATCTCTGCTTGGGATGCCAAGGACATGGCTGGGGAGCAGTTCTCTGTGTGGCGACGTGCGTCCACCGCCTCCCTTCCCATCCTTGGCTCAGCCCAGTCGCCATTCCATTTGTGGAAACAAAAGAGACATTAATGTAAGGGGGGGGCAAAGATAAAAGGGATTCTGCCAAATAAGGGAAGAAAAAAACAAAAGCAAAACAAAGGCAAGCCCGCTGGGGGCCTGGTGCGTTGGGTCCCATCCCAGCCGGCAGGACAGGAAGCCTTGAATTCGGTCCCAGAGCCCAGGGTTTGTATTTGGAACGCATCGTTCTCTGTACTTTTCCAAAGAGGTTTTGTATTAAAACAGGCACAATTAAATGTGAGGTTTTGTATCAAGTAATTAGAAGAATCTGTTTATGATAAATTGCAGAACACGGGCTAGGAGGGATGGCGGCCTGTGCGCCCGATGCTCGGAAACCCCGCGTGCGAGCGGGGCGTGGCCAGCTCGGAAACGCGGGGAACCAGCCCCGCCGCCTGTGACATTTTAGGGGGCGACTGTCATTCTTTTGTACGTGTTTAGAAGCAGTTTCGGAAAACAAACCAAGAACAGGATTATGAGAGGCTTGCCTAATACCTTAGTCACTCATCATAAACTGACGTTTGAAATTCATTAAAAGTGTACAATGCGGTTAATTGAAGACAGCCACCGGGTTCAATTGCAGGGAGAAGAGAAATGTAAAATATAAATACAATTTACAGTTAAATCAGGAGGCGAAATTAATCAAATGAAACAGGCAGCTAATTAGAAAAATAATGAAAAACTGAATGTGCAATTAATTGTGTTTTATAGTTTAGGCGACTTTGAGAACAGAGGGAGGCAGGTTCTCGTGTGGGTACGTGCAGGCCGGTTCTCCAAGCAGCCGTGAATTACAGTCTGCGGGAGGTCGGGGATTGAAATCCTCCCCGCTTTCAGCTCTGTCCCAAATTTGGCCAGGTTTCCTTTTCTTTCAGTGTCAAAAGGACTTTAGCATCACACTTTTTACTGTGTTTAAACTGAGATTTCGGTCCGTGCGGCCATTGTGAGTGAGTGACTTTGGCTTTACTTTCACCTGTTTTTTTTTTTTGTTTTTTTGTTTTTTAAATTAAATTTACTGGGTAACGTTGGCTCATAACATTATACAAATCTCAGGCATAAAACTTGAGGACAGTTCCCTGGAAGCTCAGTTGTGCGCTCAGCCCCCGAAGTCTGCTCTACCTTGATGTCGCGCTCCCGGACTGAGCCCCGAGGTGACTGAGCCCCTCAGCTGTATGGGACGCCTGCCGGGGTGGCCACCGGCACCCAGGGAGTCAAGCGGGCCTTGTCTGTGGTTTCCAGCCTCTGGCGAATACTTCAGGAGAACAGTGACTCCACCATTGTGTTGTGTTGTGTTGTGTTGTGTTGTGTTCGCAGTGCCCTCCCTGGTAACAAGAGTGGCCCTGGCTCCCGAGTTACCCATCTGCCCTGGTGGCACCAGGGAGCCCGCGTCCCTCCAGGAGCCAGCGTCCTGGGTGTCCCCTGCTGGTCCTCTGAGACCCATGCAGCCCTGGCTCGGCCGGCGCGTGTGGGTGTGTGTCTCCGCTTCTGGTCTGTGAGCTCTGGGTCACGCCTCTTGTCACCTCACTGGCCGCTGTTTCCCATTGGAGCGCAGAGGGTGTCAAAGCCAAAGCTCTGGGCTCCGAGTAGCCGTAATTCAGAGACAAGCAAACAGGCACATCTAGCTCTATAATCCAACTAGCTGATTGTGGCGTTTGCTCTTGGTGCCCGGCTTTCTCAGAGTTGCCCTGGGCACCAGCACGCCAGTCTCCCGTCCCTAGGATGTTTCGGAAGGTACACTGCACAACTTCTACTTCTTTTCCTTCGAGCACGATCTATTAGAGAAAAAACTTCCCTCCTGCTGGAACTCATAGTCCAGTGTCATAGTCTTTGCCTTAGAATTCACGACTCACACGGAGGGTTTGATGTCCCCAACTCCGTGAGGGCACATGCACACAGCACTTGAAAGGTCTTTCTGCGAGCACAAGGTGACTCTCATACCCGGCGCGGATGCTGATGGCCTTTGATGCGGCAAACGTGCAAACTTTCTACTTTTGATGAAGATTAAACTGAGCGACAAACCTTCGGCGCCGCCCTTACGTCAGACAGCAGCCAAGGCTGATATGCTGCCTCAAAAAGCTTTCCTTGAACGGAAATTATCTGAAAACACACAAAGGATAACCCACTCGGGACAGTGACGCTCCGCAAAGCTTTTCGTTTTGGGAAGGGCCACCCCTTCTTGCCTGAGGGCGCCTGAGGCCAGGGAGCTGAGCGTGCACATCGATACACTGACCGCCCGTCCCGGGGTGCTGCTGGACGCGGGGCTGCTGGACGCGGGGCTGCCGGACACTCGGTGCTTTCGTGGAGCTGCCATCGTGCGCTTCCTCCTATGAAGCCCCCCACCCCTGCGTCTCCACAGCTGTGCCCGCCACAGGCTGGTTCCCCTGGGCCCAGGCCCACACAGGAAGCGTCCCCCCACGGAGGCGAGACAAACACGGAAGACGCTGTGTCCTTGGTGAACGGGTCCCTAAATAAATGTTTGCTTTCAGGGAAGAGGGAATTTCTAATCATGAAGCCAAGAAAAAGCAGAGGGGAGAACAGCTTAAAGAGCCTGAGAAGGCAGGTTAGGTGAAGCCCAGGCGCCCGTTATTCGAGGGCTCATTCGCGAGCCAGGACGGAGAGCGGCCCGCAGCGGGTGAGTGTGGGCAGCACAGGGCAAGGGCACGGACGCGAGCCGGGCATCTGGGAGCGGGGCCAGCGAGTCCACGGGCATCTGCGGGAGAGAGGGCTCGGCTGTGCTTGGGGGCCGGGCCTGGATGGTGGCGAGGGTGCCTGATCTCGCTGTTTTCCATGCCCGACAGAGGCATCGAATCACGGGTCCCCTCCCACAGGTGACACGCATGGAGAGCCCCTCCCAGGGCGTCTGGCCGGGCCTGGGTCAGAGCTTCCCACACCAGCACAGGCTGGACAGGCCTGCGAAGGAGGCCCCTAAAACCACACCTCTGAGCTTCTGTTGGGAAGGGAGCTCCCATAGAAACCTTGCATTTGGGTACAGAAAGTAAACAAATAAAAATGCTGGTGGGTGGTAGGAGTCAGGTTTCTAACTGTTAAATGGGAGGTTACAGGGAAAGACAGCTACAGAGATGATAGATAGATAG